>JXSR01S006235.1:47468-58676 GCA_000969725.1 Ophiothrix spiculata
CAAAAACATCCTTCCGGTATGAATTTTACGTTGAAAGTCTGGTCAATGATAAAGCATGTAATAAGAACCAAAATACAGAAACCAATTGAAAATCGGATGAACCGTTTCAAAATGATGGCCCAAAAAACATTTTTTGTGTCGCATTAAAAATTTTCCCGCCAAAATTTCAAAAACCATGTTCCCGAAGGAATTTTCGCATGAAGTTTTGCTCAAATTTGCACATTGCAAGTACAATTACATTGCACAAAAAAATTAGAAAAAAGTTATTCGGTTTTGATTTTATGCGCAAAACAAATTTGAACAACGCCCTCGAAAAATCACTTTATGCTAATTAGCGCGAAAACGACTGGGTAGATTTGAATTATTTTGCCATTGAGGGAACCGCTGCGTTAATTTTGACAATTATATGGAGCGGCGATGTAAAATGTTTTCGCGCTACGCGCGAAAACCTGTGGTAGGGCCCCTAGGAAACCCCCCTGGTCACTTAAGTGTTAAATCATCCCACATAATTGTATGTTCATTCTTATGTTTTATAAAATGTTCACTGTAAAGCAATACTACATGGCTATATTATGGCCTTTCAATTTACTGTACTTGAGCCTTTTCTTAAGTGTTGCAGATATTTTGACCGTTTCCGATGTACCAAACCTTCCTGTGGTTTTAAGATACCTAGAAAAGGTATTGATACAATTTTTTGACTATGTGCAGAAAAAAAATTCCTGTATTTTTGCCTATTTCAAGTAGCTAGATTTTATATAACAAAAATTATGATACAACAGGTACCGTAGAACATTTTGAATGATGCTCGTTTTATGCATTTAATAAAAACGCAATGCTTTTGTAAGTTTTTCTGCAATGGTATGGAATATAGCTTCGAATAACCCTGCAGTACATAGCACAGCAGATATTAAAGTTAGTAAACCGAAATTAACAATGAAATTTGACGCATAACATTAAAAAAGAAATGAAATACTCTGGCTTTAAAATCGGATTTGACTTGAATGTCAACCTTTGAAGTTTTTAGTTCGAAACTTAATCATTATACGATTCAGTGTTAAGTAAATAGTATGTCACTGAAAGTCTGATCCAATTACTTTTAAACACAAAAAGAATATCAGTGGCAATTTTCACAATTTCATTCCACTTAAAATTCCTTGACACAATATAATATAGTATTTTGATCACGAAACTCCGTTCAAACAAACCGAAAAGCTAATCTTTACTACATGTATACAGATTCGACAAAAGTTTCATATGAAACAACTTGATATTTATTATCATTTGTGCTTTAGAATTACACTTGATGTGAATTTGACCTTAAATTACCTCACACGCATCTATTTTATTCTTTACTATTCCTTTACAGAAAAAGCTTTTATGTCACATATTCGTAACTATCTGTCAGAAATATGCAATATACAATACAATACAATATCGGTATATTTAAGGCGCCTTTTCCCGGGGATACAATATCAAATAGGCAAACACCAAATAACTATGTTTGATTTTTTTAAACCCAACTAAGCCGGTGTAGCAGGAATGTAAGTCCCCCGTTTTTATTGTCCGGGTTGTACAGTAAAGTATAGGCTAAGAACTCTCACGCAACAATAGTTTCACACTTTACTCCGTTATTGTGTATAGAAGGCGGACTACCATTTCAGGGGGACTAAGATTCCTTTCACATCGGTATAAATTCGGATAAAATAAATTTTAACAGTTATGAAAATGACTGTATTCTGTAACATTAACAGCGGACAAGTTTGCAAAATAAGTTCGCAATCATGGAATATTTTGTGGCGCTATGACGTTTCGAGACATTGATCTTGATCACATATATATAATGATTCTGTGACGATATCCGGTTCCGGTGTTTATAAATATTCTTTACAATTGGATCTTGGATGATGTGGTCATGTACGTGTTTAACATTATACATGTTAAAAGCGACGCCCAAAGATGTTCATGTTATGAGAACTTTTCATGTAATCTCTTCAAGAATGACACATCTTGTTTGTCTTTTTTGTACGTATTTTGAACATTTGAAACATTAAAACTTCAGCAATGCTGGTCTAATATGGTTTAAGTACCTTCGTGCTTATGTGAGTTTTAAAAACATATTTTAAATATGTATATAAAATATGTTATTTTTTCAAGATTACGATAGATTTTGCTCCGAGTATTTATTTACTTAGATGATATCTATACATGTCTGCCAGTCACAAAAACATGTTCTGCAGGTACAAGACGTTTTCTGTTAGTCATCAAACAAGAACTTGATATAAATATATGTTTGCACTTTTTTAATGTCAATCTTTAAAGACCCCACAGAAGAAGCAATCGTATGAAAATCGTGAAAAATATAGGCAAAACGATTTCCATGATTTGCTTTGGTTGGGTATACATAGTATAGGAAACAAACTGCTAGAGGGAAGGTATCAACAGACTACCCTTCGTGGTTAAATACAAACTGGTGTTACGCCAATCGTGTTTTTTCATCATTGTCAAACTTTTCGAAACTATAAATGAACCTGTTGAAACACTTTTCTTGTGACAACTTCAACTATTGCTTCATTGTATAGTTTTGCCAAGAATGAAAATAGAGATTTGTTTATCGAAACAATTTTTTAAATCAACTCTTTATTTAGTTATGAATCAAGAACATTATGAAACAAATTTTATCGCTTTCAACAAAAAATCCATACAATTATAAAACTTTTTTTCCGAAACAAACATAACGTAGACAAAAAAAAGGAAATGGAATATTATGACAAATAACCTTGTAGTGTATTACTGTAACACTCACATCGTATAAAGATATTAACGGTACTGTAAGACGTTCAGCTTTCAAACATGGAATTTGACGTACTTCATCCAAAAAGTAATGTAATATTCCGGCTCTAAAATTGGATTAGACTTGAATGTCAATCTAGAAGTTTGAGCTCCAAATGTCATGTCGTGTGATTCAGTCTTAAATAAATATCATGTCTCTGAGATTCTGATCCACTGTACTTTTAAAAGCAATAAGAATATTAGTGGCAATTTTCACAATTTTATTCCACTTTAAATTCCTTAACACAACATATGTGTATTTTGATCACGAAGCACCATATAAACAAACCTAAGCTAATCTATACTATACGGATTTGAAAAATGTTCATCTAAAAAATATTTGCTTTCATTAGAGCTGCATGATTACACTTGAAGGGAAACTTGACCTTAGTTTACCTCACATGAATTTGATTTTGCTATTCCTCAACTGGAAAGCTTTGTATGTAACCCTCGTATTAACTTTTGAAAACAAATGAAAATTTAATATATCACATAACAATGCAAATAAATACACAGACAGCTAAAAAGGAGTCCGTGTGGCTCCTTACTTGGAGTCATGGTGACTCTTTGAGTCTATGTCTAAAACAACCCAACTTCTGGAGTCAATTCTTATGGAGTCAAGCAACAGTGACTCCTTAAGAGAGTGAGTGATTATTACTCCATGTCAGGAGTCATTCAATCTCAATGGCTCCCGTAATTGTGACATTTGAAAATATTACTTAAGAAAAGAATACAATTCCATCGTTTCTTCATATTTAATTGTATACAAATATTGACTGCTTTGAGGGGCATGGTTTAAATTATTTTCCCGAGGTGATCTCAAAACCATGAATATGCCCAAAGCGAAGCTGAGGGCATATTCATGGTTTTAAGATCACCGAGGGGAAATCATTTTAACCATAACCCGAACAAAAAGCAGTCAATATTCGTTTTATATACCGAATATATAGATTTTTGTCGATTGGTTGGTTAAAGAGCCATTTTAGCACTCAAAGCGCTCGATAATAATTTACGATGTTCGTTTCTCCTTTCAGTGCTGACCGCGTCGTATTCAGTGCGTCCAAGATAACTAGCTCACACACTGCAGCGCGTGTCTGATCATGAATGCTTACAGTCGCGCGCGTAAAGCTCGAGTTACACGACGCAAAATACATTGAGCGGGCATAGTGAATGTTATGCCCCGGGCATAGTAAATTTATAGGGCCTAGTTAAATCCATGCCCACACTTTTAACCAATCAGAGGACAGGAATCTATATATGAGGTATATAATAGAGTATATTACTAGAACTACATTTTTGATTATTACATCTGTGAACAAATTACCTTTGGGCCCTTCCTAGCTTTTGTACTGGGAACCTTTGGATTGAGAATCAGACACCTTATCCACTTCGCCATGAAGCCTTGCTTAGCAAACACTCAGCAAAACTTCAAGTTATATGGGTTAATATAAAACATTATTGGTGACCCATCTTAACATGATAAAAATACTACCAACTTGAAACAGCTCCCACGTCTGCTAACCCTGCTGCAACAATATTGATACTGCTGGAACACACTATTGCGAGTATCACTATGCATGGCTTCATGAGATTCATGCTTCTGGTTCTGTTAGCAGAGTCAAATTGAATCTTCATTCAATACTTTGTTGACTCTAATTATCTTGACAGTAGAGTCAAGGGGTCCTAACCTTTGGGGTTAGATGACCCCTTTTTGCTGTCGGTGTACATACTTAAATTATTTAAATGCAACTTATGACGATAAAAACAGTTAAAAGATTAATGTTAAATTGACAATTATGGAACATCTAGTTTGCCTTAAATGTTATTTGTTCGAGTGTTAACGCCCCCCCCCCCCCCTCCTTCAAAAAAGGGATATTATAATGAACTTTTTAAAACAAAATAGTGTCAAGTGTTTGCAGAATATGAAGGTCACAGACTGTTCTTTGTTTTCTTATTCGTTAAAAGGTTTTAAATCAGTTAAATTTACCATTTGAAATATTCCCTTTCTTCCAATATAGATAGAAATTTGACTCTATATATATATTTTAAGGTGTACCATATTGCAATTATAAAAACTCTACGTTTTACTTCGTATTTCTCACGCTCGTCAGTAATTTAAGAAACACCTTTAAAGAACACGTAGAATACACTGACTGCTAAAGTGTTATTTTTAAAATTTGTCCGGATGACTTTATTGATTTATTAATGGCAAAACCAAACCTCCGACGTAAAACCCTTTATTTCTGCTAATAATGAAAACTAACTTTAAATTGTGTAACTTCACCGAGTTCATAAGCTAATCTTCCAAAGCATTTTCTTTAAAAACACATTTTATTAAGCTTTTTCAAGATCATATTGCGTTATCTCGCCATATATGAATGTCTTATCACATGGCATTTAATGATTAAAAGGCATGTAATATTAAATTCACGTGATTTGTTTACAAGAAATACAATCCAAAAGGCGTTGTAAGAATATCAAATATCCATCACGAGATTCCACCCCTCATATAAGAAACTCACTCTTGTCTGCTCTTTTCATAAACCAATACAATAGCGGATGAATTAGATGAAAAAAGTAAAGGTAAATTCTGACATTTATTTTATTCAAAGGATTAACAATTTTTTTCTAATGAAAAATTGCTTTTTTGTCAATCAAAAATATATAAAACATTAAAAATACTTGTAGTCATTAAAAATGATCGGTTGATACATGTTCTAAACATTAGCAACATTGTTTATTTATAATAAGATATGTGCTAACAGCAACACTGTTGTACGTGTGTCAATCACTTCGTCAATCATCCAATTCATTGCACCGGTGTAGTCATATCATGCATACCCCATGAAGGAGTCTATTCGTACAGGGGACCCACGGCTTTACTAATACGTGACTATCTGACCACGGAGCAAGTAGAGTAAAAAGTTTCTTGCCCAAGGAAACAAGAAGACGAAAACCGCCTGGGCCGGGGCTCGAACTACAATCTCTGTATTACGAGACCCGTGCTCTAACCGCTCGGCCATGCTCCCCTCTGGTCTACAGAATAAAACAATAAAAATTGCAGGTGATTTATAGTGCACTACGCCTCCCCTGACTTGTAATTCCACGCGGCCTCAGCACACTTTACAGAGCATATACAATTTGTTCTAATCATTGGGTTAAATCACTACCTAGACTCCCTGGGGCCAAAGGGCTTACTGCGGCCTACAAAATTGGCGCAACCCTAGCTTGAGCAATTTACACCCTCATAGAATATACAGTTTTCGCACACTCAGCTCCAGCCTGGACTCGAACGCGAAACGATCAATACAGCAGATGATTAACATGTTTAACAGTCCGAGAACTAACCGACTGAGCTAACGAGAACTATATGTTCTAGATTCAGGGTGGACTATTTCACACAGGCATACCTTTTTAACAATCGCCATTTTATAACATCTACCATTGCCAACACAAGATTGCAGACATAAAGGCCCGTATTCCAGAAAGATGTTTAGGTAAACCATTGTTTAACTGAGCATCAACTGTCCGGGAATGATACGCATCATTGCAGCTTTCAAGCAGAACAGTTCACGGGAAATAAAACCTTGATTTAGCTAAACACCTTTCTGGAATACGGGCCATAGAGTTGTAATTTGCAAATTTTCAATCAATCACGTTGACAGATTAGATTTGCCGGATTTGAACGTCGTCTAACAACTAATGTGGGTTACCAATTTTATGTCATAATTGTTACGGATTTTTTTTGGCCCTATTTCTGTCGTTGTTTGAATTACTTAATTATAAAGCAATTTTATTATATATTGCACATCTTTCAATTTTCCATCAGCAATATATTTTATCAATTTAAGGTTAATGTACTTCTGCATAAAAAAATCCAACCTTATCATTAGAACCCATAAGGTCATTGCAAACAGATATTCATGACTTGAAAGTTATATTACCCACTGGGCATAGAGAGTTGTGTGACAAAATATACATCCATCATGTCTATGGTCACGTCCGTATATAAAACATTAACTTAATGCACGTTCGGCAAATTCCGTACTTGTTGATCTAGCAAGATATTTTTGACGAATTCGTTATCACTATTTTAGTTAAGTCAAAAGGGGTGGTAGAAGAAAATAAAATTTGAAGTGTCCGGCAGTCATGTGGTGGGCTGACATATAATTTGGGAATCTTCGGATAAATATTTCTTTAAAAAACAGGTTACATTTTTTCTCATAAGTAGGCCGTATATCTTTACACGCTAGGTGACCCATCACGGGTGCAGCCCGTTATGATTTCCACTCAAATCAATTTAATCAAATAAAGGCATTTTAAGTGCAAGGATGAAACTTCATGACTGAAGTATCTAGAACAGCTTAAGTTTGTGTCTTAGTACGGGAAACGGGCAAGATTTACGCAATCGCAGTAAATATCAATCGTGTTTGAGAGCACTTCTTCAAATCAAAGAGTAAGAACAAGATGACAACAAGTACCGGTTCGCTTTTCAAATTCCTCGAGTTTACTAAATGAAAACTGAAAAATCATTTCATACCAACCAACAATTCGTTAACACAAAGTACACCAAATGCAGCTTCTACTATATTCCTACATTAACATTATCTATCCAATGGATATACACGAAGGAGCCCATCCATTAGAGTTACATAATTTTGTGCTCCTTGTATTTTTATATTATTCCACTAAGTGAGACAACGCATTCAAGAAGCATAGGTCTTTGACCACGATGCCCTTACTTTTCTATTTACGTTAATGGCAATTTACTTCTCGCTATCACTTTGGCTGCATTATCCGTCAACAACCCAAACTCAAGTGCTTCATACTGTACCCTGTAGTTGTTACCTTAAATGTTTAGTAACATAATGTCCAATACACATCACCATAATAAATGACTGTAAAAAAGGGCTTTAAAATTGAGAGATAATGTACGATAGAGTGATATTTCATTTAGCAGACCAATCAATTTCCAGATTCTCTTGCAATATTCAAAATGGCGTCAACTATTAAAATACTATATTTTCTCTATGATAGTGATAAAAAACCTGTAAAACACTTATTGAAAACGGACTTCTTGAGCCATAACAAATACATTTGGCTCAAAATTTGATCATATACATTTCATTAACAATTATAGCTAATCTTTGTTAATTTTTCGTGTAAAAAAGAAACAACACAATTTAAATGGCGGAAAATTTTTAAGCTGCAATTCTAGTATATATCTTGATTATTAAGTGATATATCGTAAATTGATTTTGACAGTTATTCCTCGTTTTCTTTTTAAAAACTCACCAGACAAATAATGTTTTCATATGCACTTGATTCAAATAATTAGCCATAATAACCTAAGGTCAGTTGGTTTTTGCTTCAATATTTCAAAAAGCCTGAACAATATTATAATAATCATATAAAATTCTATTGAAATAGCGAGGATACTTATATCAAATTATGATGGTTTGATATGATTATTATTTCAAAATATCATTTTTTCAGACATAATCACGAATTGACCTAAATAGTTCACTTTTGATACATTCGATTATCCTGAAATCACGCATGTTAATACAACTATGTGTTACAGCACATCTTCATTTAATCAAAAGAGTGACAAGCGGGAAAACGTATACTGTAGGTCCCATCAAAAACTTGACACTAACCCTAAACCCTAACCCTAAAAGTAACCCTAACCCTTACCCGAGTGAACAATTTTTATACAGTTCTGATAAAAATACAGTTTTTGGCAACGATAGTTTGGTAGCAATAAGATCAAAGCAAAGCAAAGATATACAACTATACTGAATTTGACCCTAGATCTGAGGGTGATTTTGATCGTGCTCTCGCCAGATTATCTTCTTGTATTGATGTCATCAATGTATGGATGATTCAAAACACGCTTCGTTTGAACCAGGATAAGACCGAGTTTTTCCTTAGTTTTCAAATAGAAATGTTTCTGCCACTCTTTCCGATAAATTGAAGCTTGGTGAATTGTCCATTCAAAGATCCACATCAATTAAGAATCTTGGTGTCACATTTGATGATTCTCTCACAATGAACTTGCATATTAATTCTATTTGTAAATTTGTTAATTTCCATATACGTAACATTTGGCGTATACGCCGCTTCATTACTACTGATGCATGTCTGAATCTACTATAATGTGCTTGTGAGAGGGTGTTTTTTTTTCTATTCTAACCCTTCCTGAACTTTATAGCAATAATATCGACATGCTTCTACCACCTAAGTAAAGGAACAATGTGGATATAAAACAACTGCCACAAGGATATAAGTTCCTGGCTGCTGGCAGGATACTGCAAACTTCCGATGTCAATCTCTTTTTTTTTCGTCCTGGTTGGCTTAACTGTTGTTGCTTAATGGGATTTGATAGTCCAATTATTGTAACATGCATGCCTGAGTGTCAGATTGCATTGTTTCCATTGTTTTAAAAACGCCTATTTGCCCAAGATAATGGTGCTTTAATCGAAATGTTTCATTTTTAAGTCATGTGTTCATCTTTATTTTTACTTGATAAAGTTTGTTTTGTGCACATTTGTTTGTTTGTTTTTTTAATAATATATTTTTTGTAATCAAAGATCAGTTTATATAACCTCTACGCGAAGTATAACAAGTATAATGGACTGTGAATTAAACATTGCCTATTTTTCGTTAGGAGGACCGGATTGACCAGAAAAAAACCCATAATTACGCGTTTTCGTGTACATGCAACGATCTACAGGTCTCAATTACAGTGCCCCAGATAATCTGTGATTTGCAATCTGTAGTTGAATATGCACATAAAGATCTATCTTTTTATACGCAGGTGGTATCATTATGAATAATCATATCCATTTTAATTCCGATTTGACCTGGATACTTAAGTACCAAAGTGATCATCAAGCCAAAGGCAACCTACATGGACGTATGTCATTAACTGGTCCTATTTTTTGTTTCACACAAACACATTGGTAAAACCATGCCAATTTGTATTCAAATGATTGTAACTTTTAGTACATACACTTCAAACCCACAAAGCTATATATTGCTGGAAAGCTTTTTTTCTAAGAATTCTAATTTTACCTAAATAAACCTAATTTTCAGAGATGGGTAAAAACTATAGAGGGTGCAAAATAAAAACTGCATTTTTAGAGGGTGCAAAATAGAAAAGTGCATTTTTGTCAACAAACTTGGCATAATGACATTTGTTGGGGGGAAGGTGTATCCAGGTGACACAAACATTAATTGAAGGGTGTAATGAGGACCTTTCATAAAATAATTAATTTGGTGACCAATTACAATGTGGTGAAAATACTGAGGATGGTCAAAATCTATGAAACGAGTCATTAATTTTGGGGACATTTATTGGTCATATTTTTGTCCTGTACACATTACCCAAAGTTAATCACATAATTGGATTCCTCGTCTAATGTCCTTTTTTATAGTTCATATTTTGCACAACTCCTTGATTTGAATACTATTTTGTGAACAATGGTTGTTTAGTTTGCATTTTTATGGGATATGCACATATCTGATCATTCCTTTTTACACAAGTGGTAGGTGTACAGGTTGTAACAGAAAAAAATATACATTTTTTGTTAGCGATATCGTGAGGAAAATACAAATATTCAAGTCATAAACTTTCCCTAATTGAAAGGCTATTTAACTGACTACCAAAAGCAGCTTAAGTGATCTCATTTGATGGTCAGGGTCAAAAGTAACGTCAATTTAGGCAAAGACCGATTTCACCATTATTTCAGCGTAAACAGTTTTTCATGATTCTATGAAGATTAACAATGCAGTAAGATGAAATGACAAAATGTACACCTAGGTTTAGGTTTAGGTTTATTAAGACTGATTACATCGCGGCCAATGGCAGAATTGCATAATACAGTGAGCTCAAAAATACAGAACACACAGCATATAAATAACATGATATACAAGCAAGCATGACAAAAAGCAACAGCTGCGAAACACACGATAAAGAGTGGCAAGATAAAAATAAAAGTGACTATCACAAAGGAAGCAAGAAGAGCAGCACTATAATGAATTGAGCACGCCTATATGGGATGGGGCTGTCAGAGAATCTTCTTGTGCGCGCAACAAGTTGGGTGATGTTGTTACTGTTACTCAACTCTTTACCATGAACCTCTCTTCTACGAGAAGGGAACAACATGTTGGTTCGCTCTGATGTTGAAAGAGCACGAGCAAAAGACAAACAATGTGCAATTCTTCTGGTAGGTAAGAGTTCAATCTTGCAGGTTTCAGGAGCAATATCATAAGATATGTACCCCATATTGCAGTTATCGTCCACTGCACGCTACACCACAGAGTAACAGAGATGACACTGCACTAAGCTCAAAACACGGCCCCAATCATTGCGTA
>JXSR01S006236.1:17342-32431 GCA_000969725.1 Ophiothrix spiculata
TTGTAACGTACTTGAGTTGAAACTTTTTTGGAACAACGATCAAAAGTGTCAATGGTGACCTTGTCGTCCGACCCTTCCTTGGGGGTCAAAGGTCAAAAGAAAGGTCAAATTTTGAACTTTGTCCGATTTCAAAGATTAATATGTCAAATTGTTTGTATTGGATCAGCGAAGTGTCAATGGTGACCCCGTCGTCCGACCCTTCCTTAGGGGTCAAAGGTCAATGGAAAGGTCAAATTAACAACTTTGTCCGATTTCAAGGGTTAAGGTGTCAAATTGTTCGTCTTGGTACAGCGATTAAAAGTGCCCATAGTGACCCCGTCGTCTGACCTTTCTCTAGGGGTCCAAGGTCAAAAGAAAGGTCAAATTTTGAACTTTGTTTGATTTCAAAGGTTAAGGTGTCAAATTGTTCGCATTGGACAAGCGATCAAAAGTGTCAATGGTGACCCTGTCGCCCAACCTTTCCCTTGGTATCAAAGGTAAAAAGAAAGGTCAAATTTTCAGCTTTGTTTGTTCGATTTCAAAGATCAAGGTTTTACTTCACATTAAAACAAAAAAAAAGGCAATCAATCGGCAGGGTTCGTGTCACTTTCAGTGACACTGTCATTTCTCGTTTTTGTTGACTTTGGCATGTTTCTTGTTATGTTTTCCCCTTTTAGTGCTTTGTTTGGTTTTTGTATGTATTTTGTATTCCTTTTAAATTGAGTTTTGTGTGTTTGAAACCTTGTTTTTTAGGGGATGGTCCCTTCGGGCCTTCTTGGCCTTTTGACCATTCCCACAATATCATTGTCATGTTCTAATGTTATCTTTTTGTTTTTTATGAAACTTGTATGTATGATATTGTGAATAAAGTGATTTGATTTGATTTTGATTATATATGGTTGATACATGGCTGAGTAACATGAATTCGGGAAACATGACTGGTGTCGCCTTCATAGATCTTAGGAAAGCGTTCGATACTGTTAACCATGCAATTTTATTGAACAAGTTACGCAATATTGGGGCTTCCAAAACCACCATCAAATGGTTTGAGTCGTACCTCACAGATAGATTACAAATTGTTTCTTTTAAAGACTCGAAGTCAAATCCTCTTCCAAATAGTAATGGTGTTCCGCAGGGTAGTATTCTTGGTCCTCTTTTATTTATTATTTTTATCAATGATATGTGCAATGTTATTAAATATGGAAACAAATCCATGTATGCAGATGATACCACATTGTATGTTAAAGGAGATAATGTCGCAGATATTTGTAACAAACTAAAGCAAGATCTTGTAGCACTTTCACAATGGTTAAAGGATAACAAGTTGTTTCTCAACACAGAAAAAAAACAAAAACCATGTTAGTTGGTACTGCAGCAAGAACGAAAAATATCAACCTAAATGAATTTTCTGTTGAGATTGATGACTGTATACTTGATTGTGTAAATTTCTGTACATAATCATTTTCATATTTGTTACTGATGTTTTATGTTACATTTTATTTATAAAAAATGTGGGTTGCTAAAATACCGTTGAATTTCTCCTTGCGCAATTATATTATTGTTGAAATGTTGATTTGTGAGCGAGGTGTTGTAAGCGGGTAATTCTATTGTGAGATTGATTGTGTGAGCGTAACCGCTAGGCGAGGTTTATGTGCGTGGCGTGTGTGACCAATTAATCTTTGATGTGTAATTAATTGTAATTTCAAAAAAAAAAAAAAAATGTAACGTGCAATGGCCGGTGTTGTTAGTATAATGTGCAATGAAGATAATCTATTCACGAATCTATTCAGATTTTTAACTTATGTAAATCGATCTTCGCAATAGTATGTTCATGTTTTATGTTATAAATTTGGGTAGTAAATTTTAATTATGTATTTATTTGTTTTAATGTAATGTGCAATGAAGTGAATCCATTTATTTTTCTCCCATGTGCAATACTATTATTGTTGAAATGGGGATTTGTGCGCGAGGTGCTGTTGTAAGCGGGGAATTCGGATTGTGTCGGAGCGTAATTGTGCTGGCGAGGTGCAATTGTGTGGCGTGTGAGACCATTTACTATTTGATGTGTAAGGAATTGTCATTTCAACAAAATGTATCGTGTAGTGGCAGGTGTTTTTAATACCATGTGCAATGAAGTTAATCTATGTTGACCTCATCTCATGAATTTTGGAACCTTTTATATTTTTTGTTCAGGTGAGGGCAATATAAGCAGGCCTTACTGGCCTTCCAGTCCTTTCCTCCATAATTTTGCTGTATTTTGTTCAGCCGTGTTTAAATTTGTTGTATCTATTTTGGCTTTTTATATATAATAAAATGAACAATAAACAATGAATTTTTAACTTATGTAAATTGATATTCATAATATAATTTTCTTATAATTGTTTGCATAATATTTTTAAATTTTAATTTGCATAATATTAAGTTTTAGTTTTATCTTTCAATTGTTGTATGTGAATTTTAATATGTAATTATATTACAGAGCCCCGAGTAAGACCAGCATTTGCTGATTCGGGCTACCCTGTATAAAGATGATAATAAATAAATAAAATAAAAAAGAGATGCAAAGATTGAAATGGGATGTAGTTGGTCTGGCAGAGTTGTGATGAAAAGACCAAGGAGTTATGGATATTAATGAGGGGTGTAAAATCATCTTCTCTGAAGCCAGTAAACTAGGACAAGCAGGCGTAGTATTTCTTTTGAGTGACACTGAATACAAGTCCATACTTAGCTTTGATCACATCATGTCCATCAGATGAAGAGGTGAAGGCCCTAACATCACACTATTCCGAAAGTATGCGCCGACATCTTCGCATTCTGATGATGCAGTAGGAGACTGTTATGCTACCCTCGAAAGCAAAGTTGATGCAACACCCAAACAAGACCTACTTATCATCATGGGGGATTGGAATGCCAAGGTAGGGAAAGAAAAGAAAGTTTTGCTGTCTTCATTGATTACAAGAAGGCGTTCGATCGAGTATGGCACGGTGATCTCTTTACGGTGATGCTTCGTTATGGCGTACCTCAAAAACTGTTCAACATCATCTGAGATCTCTATACCAATGATAAAAGCTGTATCAGACTTAACAACAACCTTACAGAGTAGTTTGAAACAATTATTGGCGTGCGCAAGGAATGTCTTCTATCACAGGACCTCTTCAATTAATTTCTCGAAAACATCGTAGCTGAAGCCTTTGTGAGCTGTAAAAACTTGGGCATAAACGTGGATGACTGAAAATCAAAAGATTTCCGGTTTGCTGATGATATAGCTCTCATCGCTGACTCTGAGGATAATTTGCAAACCTTGATTGAGCAAGTTTATCATGTTAGCAAGATACATATACGATGGAGATCAGTATACCTAAAGCAAAATCTATTGTATCATCCCGTGATGACCAGCTCCTAGTAAAGATGCAGCTTGATGGTACGCCACTTGAGCAGGTTAACATATTCAAGTATTTGGGAGTAACACTAACACCGTCAAACGACTCAACCAGCGAAATCAAAAGCAGGTTATTATTTACATCAACAGGATTAGGGAAATTACAGAGAGTCTGGAGTGATGATGACATCTCTCTCTCCACTAAATTACGGCTTGTTAATACACTTGTATTACTTTAAAATCTGGACCGTCAAAAAGAATGACATGAAGAATTTGAGATGCCACTTGAGAGATAGATAGATAGATAGATAGATAGATAGTTAGATAGATAGATAGATAGATAGATAGATAGATAGATAGATAGATAGATAGGATGGATGGATGGTAGGATGGATGGATGGATGGATAGATAGATAGATAGATAGATAGATAGATAGATAGATAGATAGATAGATAGATAGATAGATAGACAGATAGACTGATAGACAGACAGACAGACAGACAGATGGATAGATAGACAGACAGACAGACAGACAGAAAGACAGAAAGACAAACAGACAGATAGATAGATAGATAGACAGATAGACAGACAGACAGACAGATAGACTGATAGGCAGACAGACAGACAGACAGACAGATGGATAGATAGACAAACAGACAGACAGACAGATAGATAGATAGATAGATAGATAGATAGATAGATAGATAGACAGACATACAGAGATAGATAGACAAACAGACAGACAGACAGATAGATAGATAGATAGATAGATAGATAGATAGATAGATAGACAGACATACAGACAGAAAGATAGATAGATAGATAGACAGGCAGATAGATAGACAGATATATAGATTTCTTCGGGAAGGTAAAACAATATTCTTAACTACAAAATATCTTCACTACACTATATTGTAAGTAACAAAGAAATTTAAGAATTGAGTAATAAATTTCTAAAAACACTAGAACTTAATGTTTTATTCTGCGGAGAATAAACAATAACTCGAAGGACAAATACTGTAATGGTCTTGCCGTACCAAGATGTTCAAACTCAACAAGAATGGCAATAGGGGAGACACGTAAACTAATCGGCAACAGCTTGCTGTTATCTGAACTAGACGGCAAAGTCAAATTTTGGTCATCTGGCTGGAACATATTCATGTACAACCTAGGTCCGACTTGAAATTGAACCCTGGTCACAGGGGTAAAAGGCGAGGGCAGTAAATTGCGCAACCCGTCCCCAAAGTAGTTTATACAAATATAATTAAATCAGTAGGTTTTGAGGAAGTTTAACTTCTCTCTGGTGATCTTGGCTCGCCTTGGATGTTATTGACTACGTTAATGGTCATGATATTTCTGGTTTGATGTTTTTTATTGACTTTGAGAAAGCCTTTGACAAATTAGAGTGGTCTTTTATTTTCAAAACTTTGAAGGAATTTAACTTTGGTGATGATTTGATTAAATCAGTGAAAGTTTTTTATAATGATATTTCGTCTTGCGTAATGAACAATGGTCACGCTTCTAATTTCTTTAAGCTTTATTGTGGTGTACGTCAAGGATGCCCGCTTAGTCCATTACTTTATATTATATGTAGTGAGATACTAAATGTAACCATCAGAAATAACTGTGAAATTAAGGGTATAAGAGTTATGGATACAGAGGTTAACATACGTGCGTATGCTGATGATACAACATTGTACTTAGAAGATAAGCATTTTCTAATCAAGGCAATTGATGTTCTTCATAATTTCCAAACTTACTCGGGCCTGAAAGTAAACCTCGACAAGTCTGATATTCTTCCCTTGGGATCACACAGTAACAACCCACATGATATTTCTAACATTGATATTGGTTACACAACAAACACTGTTCGTCTACAGGGAGTATCTTTTAATAATAATTTACAGGATATTTTTGAACTTAATTATATTCCAAAATTTGAGAAACTCAAAGAAATTTTAAGGATATGGTCAATGAGAGATCTTAGTCCCATCGGCACAATTACAATTGTTAAATCATTGGGAATTTCACAACTAGTCTTTTTGCTTTCTGTATTACCAAAACCCCCTGACAATTTTGTTAAAGACCTCAATTCTATTATATTCAATTTCATTTGGTCTGAAAAGCCTGATAAAATTAATAGAAATACCATTATTGGAGAATATGAGAAAGGTGGCTTACAGATGATTCATATTCCCTCTGTAATTACAGGTCTTAAAGCTGCATGGATAAAGCGCCTTTTAGATGTTAACAATGCTGCCCTACCATGACAAAAGGGAGTAAGTGACATTTTTTACGAAATGCTGTTTTATACTTAATACTGACTTACATGCAAATATCTTCCCACCAAATATAAGTAAAAGTCAGTTAATTCACCAGAAAGTCAAAAAATTACATGTTGGAAACTTACTTCCTTATTTTGTACATGAAAAGTATAGGACGTATTACAATTTACAGGAATAAACCACCACAAAAGGAAGTAAGATACATGTTCATTGATTGTTTTTATTGATTTATTAATCATTGATTAATCTTAATCTAACTCAAATGTCTTTGTTTTACAGCATATGCTATTGTAATTCCCTAAGAGTGATATAAACCTTGATAATTAATCAAATTTGATTAAAATTACTTGAAACTGTGTTTTTCATTAATAACTCAAAAGTTTGAAAATGTGACTTACTTCCTTTTGTCGTGGTAGGACAGAATGATGGTAAATGGAAACGTTTTTTCGGTATTATATGAATCACGTTTGAGACAATTTATTCTGGGAATGTATTACCAAGCCTTATGAGAAATGCATTAAGAAAATCAAGAATGTGTTTATTGCTGAAATCATCAATGCATGGTGTACCATTATTTATAAGCCTCCTTTGAATAATTTTAAATCTCAGATTCTTTGGAATAACTCTGCTATTTCAATTGGTCAAAACACTGTTTTTAAACGATCATGGTATGAAAATGGTATCAAAACTATTTCCGATGTATTAGAAAACGATGAGATTATTCCACTTAATGTTTTGAAGAATAAATATAACCTTCAGTGCAATTATTTTGAGTATTATAGTTCAATTGGTGCCATTCCAAATGTGTGGGAAAGAAGTGTCAAGAGGGGGGGGGGACATTGGTAATCCTCAAAGAGATGTTCTTGATTAAATATGTTCCAGTAATAAAGTTTATAAACTGATCCATCGTCAGTGTGTAGATAAGCTTTTCAAATGCGAGGAAAAATGGGCTGACATCTTTGAACATATGAACATAGATTGGAGTGAGGTTTATAGAATTCAAATGTTTTCCTCCCGGTTGACTAAACTTCGCTATTTTCAATTTAAGATTCTGCACAGATATATTGGTGTAAATGAAAATTTACATAAATTTGGCTATGTTGATTCCAACTTATGCACCTTATGTAATGCTGAAATCGAAAGCATTCCACACTTATTTTGGCAGTGTGATATATCCACTCAGTTCTGGAAAGAGGTTCAGCGTTATATATTAAAGAAGAATATTACTTTGACTATAAAGAATGTTATACTTGGTATTCTAGTTCCAGATAATAGTATTTATAACTTTGTTATCTTACATGCTAAACAATATATTTATAATGCCAGGTGTATTGATTACAGGCTGAATATAACTGCATTTAGGAAGCAACTTAAAAACATCTATACAGTTCAAAAATATATTGCAGAGAGAAATGATAGAGTAGAAGAATTACAAAGAAAATGGAATTCCATTATTGCTTGAATCTGTTAATTTCAATGTATCATTGCTAAATGTGAGGTTTACGTTTTGGCATATATTCCTTTTTATTTATGTAACTATATCACTGATTGTTTTTATCATGTTTTCATCATATAGTTACATCTTGAGAACAATATAATAAAAGCATAAGGCACCAGTGTTGGTGCCTTGTGGAAAAGAGAAAAAAGATCGTGGCTAATGCCTTTAATTGAAGTTATGATGTGACCTCTAAATCCACATTCAACGTAACCTATATTTGAACGCAATGTTGGTACAAAGTGCTGTGCGTCTGTCCATACCAAGGCCTCCAGCCTGAACCTCCAAGGCAAAATAAATTACCGGAAACCCAATTGAAACCCCACGAAACATCGTTTGGCAATGGTTGCTTTGCCGGCGTGTTTTCAGTAAAAGAGCCAAATGTGAAAGTACGCGACTGTTGTTTTAAAATAAAACACAAATATATTAAAATAATTTGCGCACCTCTCGATAAGCTTCTCATTTCCGCGAGGTTGTCTCTTTCTTGTGACAGAATTTTCAGTTTTTTTACTGAATTTACAACACGACATTTGCACATCAATAAGTCAAAATAAACAACTAAACAGCCAAGACAATACAGACTTGACATTAAATATGGAATATATTTTTTCTGTTGATTTCCATCTTGAATAACCTGCCATATCTCTGTATATAACAATTTTGAAGACTTGTGCTTTCTCATCTTTGTAACTACAGTAACAAGGGTAATTTCAAGCTCACTGAAGTGACACAGAGACAATGAGAAACTTGAAGGTAAAAATAACTCAGATAACAGGGTCCCAAGCCATGTACTGCAATATTAAACAAAAGAAAATGAAATTGGCATATTTTCTTTCATACATTACCTAGAGATGTGAAACTCTACAGTATTGATTAACACAATGTTAGTAATAAATTCAGAACAATCAATATTTCCTATGTTCTCGTTGAGTAGCGTAAGACGTCAAGACTCTCCATGGAATGCTTTCCATTTGTTATTGTAGAGTGTTGTCCGATATTCTCAACCAAAGCACCAATCACAGCACCACAACACTTTTCACCTTGGCGGATCAATATAACATGCTGTTAATCCAACGTGTTTCTTAACCCAAATGTTCTTATAACGATTAATATCCGAAGATCTTACCGGACAAGGAAATAACTCAACACCCTGATCTTCCAGGAAAGTCCGGATTTTACAAGCACGACGGATGCGAAAGTTATCATAGTGTAGCACAAAATTGTTTCCGAAGAGGTCTCTAGCAAATGACATTATCAATGCTTCTAGAATGCATGTTTACTGGTGCTGATGGAAGCTGCCTTCCAAGGTGATCACGGCCGATTTTCCACCCGTATATGAAACACCCGGAAGGCAATGTTACCTTCTTCTGGATACATTGTTGATAGCATGGACGCTTCAGTATAACCCTTCTCTGTACATTTGCGCCACTGATGCGTCCCCATTGACAGTAAAATTCGAATTAAGTCTAAGCTCTGAAGACAACGTTATCTCATTGATAGGACTTAAAATGGAAATTGCTCTTTAGGTCAGTCAGAGCATCGCTAGGAAAGGTGTTTGGTCAAGGTATTTTTTCCAGGGGTTTCCTAGCATGATCGCTACTTTGAATAAATTGAGAGTTTACACATGTTCTAAATACGAGCTTGTTTTATGGAAGATCATGGTGTTGGACACTTGCCCTGTTGGCAAGATCCTCGGATAAGAACTCTGTTGAGGACTTCTTGGCTGAGGTAACACATCGATGAACAGCAAACCATCATATACTTTGGGCTGTGCTTGATACTTAGGTTGATACACGTGTCCGAACTCTCGAATCACTATTAGGTGGAGTGAAAAAACTAAAAATTCAGATTGTTTTTTTGGATAGGTAGAAAAACATGCTTTGACATAAACTAAGTAACATTGCAAAAATGAAAAAAAAAAAAAAAAATCCAAGTATGTCTTGAGGTTCCACAATCCACTTGAAAATATGCTAAAATTGACCAAATTTGCGCAAAGCGTCGTGAAAGTGCAAGTTCAGACATCAATAAATCAAGAAGCACATCACCCACTGTAATAAAATTTAGTTTTTATGGAATATCCTACAGCTAATTCCAAATCTGTAAAGACAAATAGTGTAGTATGTACCAATTGCAAATTACAAACATTCGAAAAAGGACGAAATGGACTATTAAAAATACTGGCAAGAACTACTACGATTATCTGAAAGATATAACACCTAATAGTATGTACATGAAACCCATTGTTGAACTAGAAATTTTCAAAAAAAAATGACAAATTCAATCCTAACAAAAGCGCCCGCCACAATAATATCAGCAATCTCATTATCAAAAAAGTAGCAAATTCAATTGTTAAGCCAATTACAGTAATATTCAATTTATCTCTCTCCTCTGGCATTGTACCAAATAATATGAAGATCGCAAAGGTCATCCCTATTTATAAAAAAGCTGATACTTCGGCATTTTAAAACTATCAACCAGTTTCGTTATTCCCATGTGTTTTTTTTTAATTCTTGAAAGACTCATATTTAATCGCTGCCTTGATTATATCGAAGCGAACAACATTCTAAATGACAAACAATTCGGCTTTCGACCAAAACATTCAACTTGCATGACAATTGCCTAACTTGTTGACAAAGTGCACTCTGCTGTCGAGAGAAATGAAACCATACTTGGATTATTTCTTGATTTATCAACAGCTTTTGATATTATTGATCATCAAATTCTTTTGTATAAACTTGAACATTATGGTTTTCGTGGCATAGTTATTGAATGGTTCAGAAGTTATTTGAACAATAGAAAACAATTTCTATCGTATCATAATTATAAATCAAATCTGAAACGTATTGCTTGTGGTGTACCCCAAGGTTTAATTTTTGGCCCGTTGCTTTTTATTCTCTATGTCAATGATATTACATGTACTTCAAAAAAACTAGAATTCTTACTTTTTTGCTGATGACACCACTATTCTATATTCGCATAAAAATATCAGTAGCGAAATTGACCTAATAAATATGGAATTGAAGGAAGTAACCAATTGGTTTAAAGCCAACAAATTGTCAGTTAATGCAAGTAAAACAATCTATATGCTGCTAGGAACACCCCAAATGGTATCAGTTAACAATAATAAAGATTTCGATGTATTCTTAGACCAAACCTGCTTAGAAAAAGTTAAATTTACAAAATTTCTTGGTGTAATCATTAAAGGTTTGCCTTACTTGGAAAAAACATATTGACTGTGTTTCTAAAACTGTTTCTAGAAATAGTGGTGTCATGAACAAATTGAAATATTCTGTACCAAAGCGGGTGTTACATACACTATACTGCTTGCTGTTCTTACCTTATCTAAATTATGGAATACTTATATGGGGTGGTACATTTAAATCATATCTTGATAAACTTATAAAAACCCAAAAGTGGGCAATAAGAATAGTGTCTGGCACTCACTACAGAAGCCATACTGCTCCTCTATTCCTTTCAAATGATCTTCTAAGAGTAAATGGCATGTATAAAATGGAGATTGGAGTATTTATGTATAAACATTCAATTCATGATCTCCCTGTAGCTTTCAACAATTTTTTACAAAGAGATCAGATATCCATGATTATTCAACAAGACAAGAAGATGATCTAAATATAACCAAAAAAAAAAAGAAATTACTTTCTAACCGTAGCATCCGTTCAAGTGGTCCCGTTCTTTGAAATTCACTTTCAAAAGATCTTAAAAATTCTCGTTCCGTGAAGTTGTTTCGACGAAATTATAAATACAATTTGATTACATTTTACAACTAATGAATTTTGAGCATGTCTTTGTCTTGTTGTTTTGCCCTTACTTTGACTTTATTATTTTATGTCATATATTGTTCTGCATATCATTTATCTTGTTTAAAAGGGATTGGCTATTTTCAAGCCTTCTTGGCTCTCAAGTCCTTTCCTCCATAATGTTTGTTTCTATTTAGGTGAAAATTGTTTGCTAAATTATGTTTTAAAGATGTCTATTATTTTTGATGTTATTTGATATTTTGTTTGTTTATGGAAAATAAACTTGAACTTGAAATTGAAATCGCTGCTTGGACCATATTGAAAGTGGTTTGCGGCACAAAAGCGTGATTTCAAATGACATCATATTCATAACTATCACCACAAGAACTATGAAATCTGGTATACCAGCTGAGTCAATAAAATCGCAATAATTAGATGGAAGCCATATTGTAAGAACAAAAGCGAGTTTAATGTTTATTTCTAAATAGATCATGAATTTACCTTTCAAATGGTGAAAGAATGGTGAGGATTGATAAAGGCATTGCAAAGATATGCTTACTTCAATATTATGGTATGAAAACAGCTCTGTCCAAATGCGGCATTCGTCAAACATGTAAGTACCAATCGTATTGAAATTATTGCTTCAGTTATCTGAAGATTATCTCAGCCATGTTACCTTACACAGGTTATTTCAACAACAACATAATGGATCATTCAACAGAGTGTGGTTATGCGAGGTGTTGCGTCGACAAGGCATCATTGTAGCTTAACACGTCTTTGAACTTATGTTTCCATGTTTAAGCACGTCTTGCTCTTCTGGTGCGCCTGGTCTCGTTAAATAAAGGCTTCAGTGATGCGCAGCTGTAGAAGATTGACAGGAGGGCCCTTTCTGTAAACTCTTTATTAATTGTACCCAATTATTAAACGTCCAGGGGAGAGAGATCGGGGCTTTTGACTGACCATTCAACTTGATGTCCTATTCCAACCACATTATTGCCAAACAAGTCTTGTAGGCAGTTGGGTACGGGTAAGGCACAGTGAGCAGGAACACCACCTTGCATAAACCACACTCTGTGAAATGGTCCATTCTGTTGTTGTTGTTGTGGTTGTTGTAATGACCTGCGGAGACTTGGAACAATGTGATTGTTGATGATACGTAAGTTAACCTGGCTGAGATAGTTTTCAGATCACTGAAGCAATAATTTCAATTAGATATTGGTACTTACATGTTTGACGAGGAATGCCGCATTTAGACAGAACTGTTTTCATACCACAATATTGAAGTATTAAAGCATATCTTTGGAATGCCTTTATCAATCCCCAGCATTCTTTCACCATTTGAAAGATATATTTATGATCTATTCAAAAATAAACATTATTTACTTGAACTCGTTTTTGTTCTTGCAATATGGCTTCCATCTAATTATTGCGTTTTTATTGACTCACCTGGTACATGATAAGTTTCCACTGCTAATTCCAAATCTGTAACCATAAAGAGTGTAATATGTACCAATTTCAAATGAAAATCATCCGAATATGGTCGAAAACACTGATTGGGTGATTTATTAGAGTGGTTTGTGGCACCAAAGCGCAACTTCAAATGATATTATATTCATATCTATAACTCAAGGAATTATTAAATATAGCTTATCATAGTTAGTTTTTACTGCTTATTTCAGATATGTAACCACAGAGGGTGCAGTGTGTACCAATTATTTGTAAATGACAACCGTCCGAAAATGGACGAAACCACTATTGGGACCATTATTGGAATGATTTGCCGCACGAAAGCACAAGTTCAATTTGGTCTATTATTCTTAAATATAACCATTAGAACGATAAGTCTGGAACATATTGCTAGTGTTACTGCTAATTACACTGCCGCCACAGGCGCAGTGTCTTGTCTTCTCTGTGTTTCTTCTTTCTTCTTTCTTTCCTCTTCTTCTGTCATTTTGTAATATAACGCTTATAACTTCAACAGTTCTTGACGGATTTTGATCAAACTTGGTCACAACAACACTTACTCCGGCTGCTACAAGTCATGTGACCTTTGACCCCACAAAGGTCACACAGAGGTCACAGGGGTCAAAAACGTGATTTTACAAAAAAGTTTTCAACTCATCAGGGTTTAGTTGTACTATCTTGTGATTTGGGCATATGAAGCAGCTTATGACCCCAAATAAAAATAATGCTTTTGGGGGTGACCCCAACGTTTTCAGCTCCACAGTATGGAAAATCTGTTTTTTTTTGGTATAACGTCATGGTGTCGTTGTACACAAAAAAAAACCACCACAGAATTTCAATGATCGTTTCAGTTCGTTGAAAGGTCTTCAACATAGTTTTTAGGTCTTGGTAGAAAGGATTTTACTGATACATTTCAATTCTTGTTGTTTCAGGGTCTAAACTTTGATTTAGATCATAGGTTCTTGACCATTACACTGCCGCCACAGGCGCAGTGTCTTGTATTCTTCTTGTTTCTTCTTCCTCCTCCTCCTCCTCCTCTACTCCTTCTTCTTTCATTTTGTAATGCTTATAATTTCAACAGTTCTTGACGGATTTTAACCAAACTTGGTCACAACAACACTTACTCCAGCTGTTATAAGTCACGTGACCTTTGACCCCACAAAGGTCACACAGAGGTCGCAGGGGTCAAAAGTGTGATTTCACAAAAAAGTTTTCAACTAATCAGGCTTTAGTTGTATTATGATCTTGTGATTTGGGCATATGAAGCAACTTATGACCCCAAATAAAAATAGTGCTTTTTGGGGTGACCCGAGGTCACATGGGGTCACACGGGTCAAATATTGATTTTTTACCCAAATCACCATGACTTCTACAAACAATGACAGATCTTGACCAAACTTGGTCAAAATATTCTTTGATCTTGCCCCAACATGTCATGTGACCCATAGGGGTCACAAGGTCACATGGGGTCACAAGGGGTCAAAAACAAGATTTTTACAAAAACGTTTTCAGCTCCACAGGGTAACATTGCATGAGTGTATGTCATGTATGTTGTTTAATCGAACAAGGGTCATATATGAGGTCACATGACTCTTTAAAAGTTGCGGCAGGGTTAAATTGCATGATTGTATAAGTCATGTATAGTAAGTAGCTCACGAGTCTTAACACAAGTTGTGCTCATTGGGGTGACCCGAGGTCACATGGGGTCACACGGGTCAAATATTGATTTTTACCAAAATCACCATAACTTCTACAAACAATGACGGATCTTGACTAAACTTGGTCAAAATAATCTTTGATCTTGCCTCAACATGTCATGTGACCCATACGGGTCACAAGGTTACATGGGGTCACAAGGGGTCAAAAAACAAGATTTGTACAAAAACGTTTTCAGCTCCACAGGGTTACATTGCATGAGTGTATATGTCATGTATGTTGTTTAATCGAACAAGGGTCATATATGAGGTCACATGACTCTTTAAAAGTTGCGGCAGTGTCTGCGTCACTACTAGTGACGGAACCAGCTCTAGTTTTAAATTTGTCATCACAGTGAGTGTTGCATGTACCAAATGCAAATACAAACATGACTAATTGCCGAAAATTGACTTCTTTAATTTAAAAACGGTATTATGATATTTTATAGATCGTGGTATGTGAGTATACAATAACCAGTGATAACACAAAGGTAGAATGTGCTTTTTTAATGCACATAAAGTTCTATAATTGTATTATATTGTTAACTTGTACCTAAACTATTAACTAGATTGTAGTTGTAACATTAGCGAATGTGTATATCTATTAGACATGATTAAAGATACACATACGGCCATAGAAAAGAGCTTTCGAACAAATCAGACGCCGACGTTTATTATGGGTTTATGTTGATGCTGATGCTTCTGTACTGGTCAGATGTGTCTCATGCATAAACGTTGGAGAGTCATGGACATTATTGAAACAGCAAATTGCAGTCTTGGTGTTTCGTTTTCCGGTTCATGCGGTATCATATAATATATAGGCCTACTCTGATTCCCAAGAGATTCTCGAATTGCAATTTCAGAGAGTGTTGGGTGTACGTATGTGTCATGAGTAAAAGAGGGTTACCCAGACAATGGTGCTGGTAGTGAAGAAATCATATGTACAATAAAAGATGAACACTACAAATCTTATTATGTTCTGAGAAATAAGTTTAATTTCACATATCAGTCAAATTATATACAATAAAAAATAA
>JXSR01S006236.1:89337-99525 GCA_000969725.1 Ophiothrix spiculata
AATAAAATGAGTTGATAAAAAAAGATAGTTACCAAATAAAGAAGACCATATAAAATTAGTGAAGAAAGAAAAATCATGAAGCACATAACGTCCCCACCAGGACTTGAACCCATGATCTTTGAAATGAAAGGCAGAGGCAAAACCATTGAGCTAACCAGGGCTGGCTATTGTCAAGTGGTCAAATTTCATTCATATAGTTATGTCGCAAGATTGCCGATTTATACAATCGCTTGTTGTGGAACTGTTCGAAAAATTGCGTCATATTACAGAATCAAATGAATTGATTTTGATGCAGATGGTATCAAATTAATCCTTGATTAGTAAAATCTCTCGGTTTGACTATAAGATTGTATGATATTGATCATATATTGCAAACAAGTACCTAGAATGACGAAGCAGTTGTGATATTCGCCTCAAAAAACTTTTTCATCATTGAAATCACGTTAAATAGATTCCAACTTTAATCATTTGTTATTCTGAGATGAAAACACACAAGGTAAATTGAACCATTCCGAGAAAATTCAGATGGTCAAGTGATAATTTATCCAACTTAAAAAGCTTTGCTATTATTTAATAATGTAAACAAGCCGAATTCCTTTGGGCTTTATCCGCCATAAAAATATCACTGTAAGAAGTGGGCGGGTCAATTTCTTGAATCGATATCGTGACGTCAAAATGTTAACATTTCTATAGCTGTGCTGCTTTCAAGAGACTTTCGTCACACATAGTAATTCCACATAGTACAAACAATGACAAAGGGGTGCATTTAGCGGTGAGCACCGCTATAATTTCCCAATATTAGGGCTTTCTAAGGTCTGTGAGATTTTATGTATTTTGGTACGGATGGTGAATCTTTAGACTTTAGACCTTATGATGAGTCTAATGACAAGCCATCACATACCATGATACATTATATCTGATAATGGTCTCTGTTGAACCGTTTATCTGACATACACGGTGAGCAGAGGCATGTTATTAGATATTTGAATTAAAAACATTAAAAAAATAAAAATATCTAATAACTAAAGTATCCATAATCATTTAATTTTAAAACTCTCCCGTCTCTGGTGATATCTTGTATTGTGATAAAGACTACGCTAAATGGGTAGGGCAATTGAGGATGATGGAAGCTGATTGATGTTGATTAATGTCTTTGTTTGTGTAGGGATCCCATACCATGCTAGTGTATTCCATGATCGGCCGGACTAAGGTCTCGTAGGCAGTAGTTTTTACTTTCCGGTCACAGAACCAGAGGTTTCTTCTCAGAAATCCCAAGATCTTACTGGCTTTCTTGATTGTGTTATTTCTATGGATGTCCCATTTAAGTCTGCTGTCTATTTCTACTCATACGTGAGAGTGCAATGTTACTTCGGCTAAAGTTTGACCACACAAACAAAAGCTTGTTGTTGGTGGATCCTTCTTATTGGTGACTTTCATCGTAAAGCATTTGGAAGCATTAAATTCCATGAGCCACTTGTTTTGCCACTCTTCAAACTTGGACAGGTCATTTTGGAGTTGAAGGAGATGATCTTTTATTTTACCTTTGGAGTAAATCACACAGTCGTCTGCAAAAAGTATGGTTTTACTTTGCAACTGATCAGGCAGGTTGTTGATGTACAGTAGGAAAAGGAGGGGCCCTAGTACTGTTTCCTGTGGCACACGAGATATCACCGTTGTTGGTTTGGATGCTTTACCATCACATACGACACTTTGTTTCCTACAATTAAGAAGTCCCCAAACCATTCGAGTAAAAAGTTACTCCTGATGCCATGGTGGTTTTTTTTTTTGATGTAGGACTTGTCGAATGCCTTGGAGAAATCTAGGTAGGCCATTTGTGTTGTTTCACCCTTTTCCATTACCCCAGCCAGATCGTGAATAGTCTGTATAACTTGGGTTTCTGTGGATCTTTTTGCTCTGAATCCGTGCTGGTTGTCGGATAAGATGTTGAACTCCTTTAGATGTTTCATGACGTGTGAATGGACTATATGCTCCAAGACTGTGCATATGATGAGAGGCGGGCGGTAATTTTCCGGCTTGGATTTGACATCTTTCTTGATGATACCATATTTGCTTCTTTCCATTGCATTGGTACTTTCCCCGTATCTAAGCAATTACCAAAGAGTTCGGTGATTATGACATGTCACCTCGCAGACGTACACTTGTCGCATATAATCATGAGGGTAAAGGTAAACTCTTAACCTGATGACTCACAGTAGGATAATGCTATCTATTATGTATCTTTTAGCTAAGTAGAAACTTGTACATTAAAAGGAAAATGAAAGGGGAAGACCACCCAGACATAATTTAGACAATTAGCTGGAATGCATATATTGCACAAAATAACCGTATGTTATCTCTCGCCACCGTATAGCCTAAACTTTGTACGTTATTCATACGTTTTAGCTCAATACGGTGGTGTGTGGCACCGCCTTTAGGGAAGCACCAATAAGAAACCATCTTCATTGAGCAAGAATTTTAGTACCATGGTAGGCATGCAACTTTAAAAACCCGTTGTTTTCATACTTGTGGGTTTGTTACATTCTTTTAACGATTAGGACTGTATTCAAGCTCATGGCAAGATGGCGGGTAATGTTCTCCCAGTGAAGTGCACATATCAAGTGTGACCAGTATAGGCTTTCACAACAGTATCATGCCTTGTTTACATTGTCCTTTGTATATCGTTGTGCTTGTCTCTCGTCAAGGCGCCCATATATATTGTTATGTAAATGAGCAGAAGCCACTGGAACTCACCCTTTCACCTACAACTCATTTAATTGAGATGTCAATCACTGTCAGAGTTTTATAGACAAACAGGTGATCGTGTAGGCCGAAGAGCATTCAGGACAGCATGATATTGTATGAGTTGATACTATAAACAGTGCGAAAATAGTATGTATCAATTCCATGAGTTTATATTTTTGCTCAAAAGGCTACCATACAGTCCCGGCATACAGTATACCACTTTTGTCCAATGCCCCTTTACATGTGAACCATAATGGACAGCCAGGGAATATGATTTGTAATACTTGACACTGTAACGGGGGTAACCTTTTGTGTTGAAGGTTATAGTAGCACTCATGTGCAAAAAGCCGCATTTTCGGCAGTGCTGCTGTTTAAACATGTTCAAACATATTTTCTATCCGTAAAATAAAAGTCCCTATGGACTTTTAAAAGGTTTTTCACAAAATACATTACAACTGTCTGTGTATAATTACCGATAAATTTTTATAATTGGACATGATACGTGGTATGATATGATAATGCGGATTCCAATGCAAAACTGAATTAGGCCACTTCTACCAAATTGCAAGCAACTTGGGCAATGGTGTTCCGACGTGGTGGTCACCCCGAACTCAACATAAATGACCATAACCAAAGATGGGCAGGAGAAGTAAACAAATGAAAGGGGAAGACCACCAAGACATAATTTAGACAACTGGCAAAAAATGCAAATATTGCATAAAATAACACTAGTGCCCGATGATTATGACATGTCGCTTTTAGACATGCATTTCGGCAATATGGTCCAGGTGCTTTGTTTGGTGACAGACCTTGAAGTACCGTAAACCGGGGTGACTTTGAACGCCGGGGTGACTTTGAACACTTTTAGATGGTCAAAATAATCAGCCATTATCTCACTTATCCTGGATGATATAATTTTTTAAAATTAATTATTGAAAAGGGGATACAATAAGAAATATTACATGTTAGAAACACTGCCGTAGGTGTTGCAAGTTGTTCGTTATAGCCTTATAAATATGTTGCCAAATTTATAGCAATTTTCGTAGATGGGAAAAATCTTAATGGTTACCATGGTAGCAATGATCCAATAAAATTGAAATAAATATGGTTGGGTCAGGAATATAATAGTTTACAATTATGAATGTTAATAATTTTGTAAATTTCTTTCGTATTCTCTGTATTCAGAAAAAACGATCCCGGGGTGACTTTGAACGCCTATATCTCCCATATAAACGCATGCACTAGCTGGGCAACCAGCACAATTGAAGAGTGTTTTTCCAAAACTCACTTAGTCCACTTTTGGCCGAAATTAAACCAAGCACATAGGGATGGTGTTCATTATGAACACTGACATACCAACATTGCAAATACTCAAAAAAACAACAAGTCGCCATTCCTCAAGCACGAGAATTTACCAAATTTTTTCAAGACTCACTTAGTCCCCTGCATGAATTTTTCCAAAACTCACTATTTGTTGCAACTCCCCCTCCTAGATTTTTGAACGGCCCCTTATGAACTTGGTTTTGCTATCAATAGATAGGATTGGCCCTCCCCTATCAAACAATACCAAGATCACAAAAATCGGTCAAGGTGTTACGTAATTATGATGTCATAAAGGTCTTTCAGGCTAAAAAATCAGAAATTTGGCAAATATGGCCACTAAAATTAAAATTTTGCTATAAAATTTATAAATGACGTAATTTCATCGGTTTTTTTTGCTAAGAAAGGGGAATGATAATTCTAACAAGTTCCAGTTTCATGGCATGCATACATTTTTCAAAATGGCGACTTAAATTCTTCCGGGCTTTCACCAACCCATACCCCAACTTTCACCGCCTACCCTAACCCTATCTTAGGTGGTAGCCCCTAATTTTTCACTAAAATGACCGTAAAGGATGTAAAATGCCAAAATGCCTGCAGTCGGTTGCTTTTGCGTTTTTATGCAGCGGTGAAAACAACTTGCAACCCCCCCTGGTAAACGAAGGTTAAAACTCGCAAAATGTGTTTCAAAGACCGAGGTCAATTTGTTATAAGTAAATGAAAAACATGTTGACAGAGGATACTACTTCTTAAGTCCAAATAACATTGGTATATACACTTTTTTCCTGAAAGGACACCCTTAAATATGTTTATGGATTACCAGTTCCAAGTTGCACCTACCCAAACAAAAATGAGTAAGCCCCCCCCCCTCCCTCCCGGTAAAAACTGTTAAAATGTGTTTACATTCATATGTAAATAAATCTTGATAAATATTATGGGGTTTATTGTAAAGTTTTCATTATTCTTAATGTTGTATCCTTCTATCGTAAAATCAGATTTTTCCAAAACTCACTAACTCAACGAAAACAGCTGGACTTAGTGAGTTTTGAAAAAAATTGCATTTTTCAATGTTACCATTTCTTTTAAGAAAGACAATATATTTTTATGCTTTTACCTTTATATTAACCCATTCTGGATGGTTGAATATTTTGACTTTAGATTTAGTTCACAAAAAAATTTGAAAAAACCATAACACAAAAAAAATGATTTTCTCAGAATGACTAAGTGAATTTTGAAAAAAACACTCTTCAATTGGTTGTTGTTTACAGATTGTCAAGTCTAGGACACTGTGTTTGCATTATCATCGATTTTTGAATTTTTATGATCAAAACAATTGTATTTCTGTGGGATAAGGAAATTTTCTAGTTTTAGGAATGTATTTATCTCACTTTATTCCAGAAAAAATGTGCACCGTTCAAAGTCACCCCATGACGGGGTGACTTTGAACGGTACTTAAAAATTGAACAATATTATTTTACATAACAGCTAGTCCTACAAAAATGTAACATGAGAAAGATCATGCCCCAGTAGGTATTTTAAAAGCAAAATATCAGAAACTTTTCTATTATGAAAATTTAAAAAATGGCAAAATCTGAAAAAAGCGTTCAAAGTCACCCCGGTTTACGGTAGTTTCAATACTCCAGCTGGTGAAATTATTAGACATTTTCTGGGATGTCACTGGTGTTCATATCAGGAACAGTGGTGGTACCTCTCCTTGTAAACACACTGGAAAACAGTGACGTAGGGATTCGGCTTTCTCTTTGCTGTCTATGACGCCAATCTCATCTTTTTCTGAGTTTATTCGTTTGAGACCAGAAAGACTCTGTGTTATCACGGAGATCATTCACCAGTTGGTCTGAAACAAAGTTGCGTCTTGATTGGTGAAGTTGACATTTCACTTCCTTATGGAGGACTTTATATTTTTCCCTGTCACTAGGCTTTCCAGGTCGCTTTGCTCTGTTGTAAGCTCATTTCTTTTTGCGGCATAGTCTTTTATGGCTCCTGTTGAACCACGACAGGTTGTATCTTGAAAAAGTCATTTTGCTTGGGATGTGTTTCTCCAAAGCATCTTTCAGAGTTTTCTCGACCTTATTCCACTTGGTCTGCGAAGAAGATCCTAGTGTTTCAGCAAAATATTCATCCTGAAATTTTCGTACATCCTCTTTGAGCCCTTCTTCATCTGCTTTTGATCTGATGTAAACTTTCCTCTTAAGTTGTTGCTTTCTCTTCGTATCGAGCTTCAACTCTGCAACCACTATACTGTGATCGCTTACACCATCTACAACCGCTTTTCGATGGAAAATCTTGCTGTTGTTGGTTAAGATCAAGTCCATACAACAGAGTAAAATCTAAATTGCTTTTTTTAAATCTCTAAAACTGAAATTTATCAAGAAAAAGATTCAAAAATTCTGTTCGGGTAGACAATTGTCTACCTTTGTCCGATCTACCTTTATGAAATATTTTCTGGAAAAAACTCCATTTTTAAGATTTTATAAAAGCAATTTAGATTTTATAGTGTTATACTCAATTGTCAATTCAATGAGTTTTTATCTTGCAGACACTGTTGTTCTTTATGACTGAAATAGTTTCCCAGTCAATGTTAGCTTGATTCAAATCACCACCCACAATGATGTCACTTGATGAATATTTGGCAGTAAAATCGGCCAGCTGTTTTTGTAACGCATGAACAGTGTCAATGTCTCTATGATGTGGTTTTTAGACAGTGCCAATAATAAGTGATTGTCTGCCTTAGAGTTCAAGCTTGTGCCAGAAGATTTCTTTATCTAATTTCACTGTCACTTTGGTGCAAATCAAGACGTCTTTGACTGCAAAGAGAATACCACAGTGACGGTCTTTGTCTCTGTCTTCGCGGAAGATATCGTAACCGCTTGGAAATATCTCGAAATTGGTTATGTCTTGATAAAGCCAGATTTCTTTTGATAGGATAATGTCTGGTTGGTGTTCTTTGATGAGTACCTCAAGTTGAGCACGCTTGTTTTTGATGCTCTGGAAATTTATTATCAAGATCTTCAGTGACATCTTCCTGTTGGTTTTAGGTTTCCCTCTAGTTTTTCTCTGTCTGTTAAAAGATGTGGTATCTGGTGCACTTCCGTTGGTTGTACACTCTGTACATGTCCATTCACAGGATTGATAACTATTGCAGTAATCAGAGTATTGTATGCCTATAACACGGTGGTCAGTTATCAATAATAATTGGTGATTATTAAAAGGGTCAAAGGTTTAATTTTATAAACCAATATCAAACACCATATATTTTATGTATTTTTAACACACACATGACAAATTACATTACATCGGCCATAGCCAACACGTTCCTTGTGGTACCATCCAGGTACTTCATTTTAGATGACATCCTTTGGCGAAACATAAGCCATGGGCTCTTTCTGTATGTCTACTATGTTGGATTCGTATTTCAAAATTAATGGTAGATTCCCTTGACTCCCTTGTTTATGTTTTTATTCATATTGTGTTTATTGTTATGTATTTGACATTATAATGAATTATTATCGTCGGTCACATCACATACTGTTCTATATGACAAAAGACGCATTTCGAGAAAATCACATTTGAAAATTCGCACATAGACTTTGTGTCATAGAAGAGCATTTGCACATAAGTTTTCTTCTGATACTAATATTTTTGAAAAGAAAAGACTTCAAAGTTTTTATTATGTTTAATTTCAAATAAAAATACTACTCAAAACCCTATTTAATATAGCTTTGAACTTATAGATCTGTATGTGAAAACACTTTTTTTTACATTTAGCGATCTTTTAGTACAGTAATTGAATGCGTCAAACTGTTCTATTTCATATAAATCTGTATGTGAAATTTTTTCTCATCGCGAAATTCATATAGCGCACCATATAGATCTGTATGTGATGCGTTATTTACGCTATACTTTAGTACGTAATGTTGGCATATAGCGCAGTATGTGAAACGCCAAATTTAAATAGAACGCATATAGACCAAAAATTATTAATTATTTCTTGTTAATTAGGCTAAATTAAATCCTGTAACTTGGTAAATATGAAGAAATCACCAATATATCAAACTAGACAAATTTTCTCAAGAAAGTCAAAAATGTCATATAGAACAGTATGTGAATGGACTGACGATAATAATTCATAATGTCAAATACATAAAAATGAACAAAACGATATAATTTACATAGTGATGTCCAATTTTAAAATAGCATTGGATACAATGTGAACCGTAAACGTGATATTTACCTGATGGTGTTTTGAAATACAAACAAATACTTCCGAACTCAGAGCTCGAATGATTTTGATTATTTTTTTACCTGTTTTACCATTATTACGTAGAACGCTGTCATCAGGTTCGAATCTTATTCTATTAGGCCTATTTGATTTAAATATCACGGTTACCTATTTAATTCGCTGACTTCATGACTGCATAAAAATTGTTGATAATGTCAAACTAGCATCAGTGTTTCTAATTCTACATCTCGTCTCACTTCACTACCCAGAACGTATCTAAATGCTTTGTACTATATTATATAACGCTCTAGACTTCATTCTTAAATATAACGGCGATGAATAGAAACGTGTATAGCCCAGTAATTATATGATGACAAGTTTTGATGTGTGATATAGTAGATACTTCATTTACCCTTGGTAGGAGAACCTTGAAACCTGGTAGGAGAACGTAGAAATTTCACACCGCAGACCTACACAAACGTTGATACATAGCTCATTATTCAAGCAGGCATGACTTTAACTTGGCTTGATAGTTGTGTTTTGATACTAAAATCAAGTGTTCCTACTACTAGACACTTTTCAGACGTCTTTCTGATTTCTTCGCTATATGATAGACAATTTTTATTTGAAAGTATGTTATCAGGACTATGATTTTGTCCATGCACACCCGCTTTTTTTTTTGGCAGTGAAGAATAAACAATTTCAGTTGTCTACAAGTTATGTGGACATCGATGCACACCCAAAAATATATTTAATATATCTGCTTAATCACATGTTATTAAACAACAAGCGGCAACAATAATGATCATTTAGGTGAAATTTCTGCGCCTTCAATTCAACCCACATTGAATGTTGATAAGCCCTGTAACATGCGGAACTAATCATCTTTAAATACCTCGCGCATGTGTGGGTGCCAAATCATAACGCCTGTTGTGACAATTAAAATATTGACCAAATTACTTTGTGTATTGACAAGCGGTGTAACTGTCATTATTGCCGTTGTAATAAGACTGAGTGCCCCTCCATAACCAGGATCCCGAGTCTAATTGAACTAAGTCGCAATCGATGATTTATTGATTGCACATGTACACGTACGTTCTTAACAATTTAATAGTAGCTGGGACATTTAAGTCACACGGACGCTGTATTTCATCACACGTTGACCTTGCTACACGAAAATAAAACAGTAAAAGAATTATCCCCTGACCAAAATTAGTTAAAATAGCGATACAAAAACCTTCATAACTTTGCAACTGAAGATCGGATTCAAACATTTCAAACGGTATTGGATTCCTTACATCACATGGTTTCATTTAAAATTTGATGCAATAGCTCTTGGTGAAATTAGGGTTCTGCTTTATTTGGAAATGGATTATTTTTTTTTTTCAAAATTACCATTATCTAATCACAACTGATTTACCTTAAATAAAAAACACAATTATTTTATTTTCAACATTTGCAGAACGTGCTAAGCCCACATTTTGAAGTTTTGAAAAAAGACATGTTTTTCTTATACGGAATTTTCGTTTTCCGTAATTGGTTGATGTTACCCATGACTTAAGATATACCCATATGAAACCTAAATTATGTGTTTGTTTTGAATATGACGAATTTGTTATCTTTTTATAAACTTTGTTGTTTCAAATTTCAAGTGGAGCTAAGCATTTTGGCTAAAAGGTGATTATCTAGTCTTAAAGTGGTTGTCGAATGACTGTAAATGGAAAAAAAGAATGAAGCAAAAATCTCAATCCGTTTTCAATTTATGCATTTTTGAATTTTTGGCAAAAATCAACCATTTTCCCAAATTTTGAGATATCCGAAAAATCGCAATTCTGTCTTTCTGTAGCTAATATTTTACAAAATATACATCAGTTTCATTCAATTTT
>JXSR01S006236.1:100863-113943 GCA_000969725.1 Ophiothrix spiculata
CCTATATTTTCCGTACAAATGCCAATTTTCAACATTTTGGTAATTATGACGTCTCAGTGACGTCATAGATTTATGGATGCCCTTTAATGTGGCATCAATGGGAAGAGGTGACTGATACCTATCTACCGGTACCACATACGGGTCTGGGGGACTTGCTATAAAAAATGAAGGGCGTTGCAACCTACCCCCCCCCCATCCAACCCTCCGTGTAATATGTTTGTGAAAATCGCTCCGTATAACTAGGGTTAAGACCCATAGTAAATCCTGTATACGGTACTTAGTGTAAGATGCATCTTACTGATCATTAGCATGCTTAGTGGGAGTTTCATGACAGTCACTGAGATGCATACCACACAAATGTTCTATATAGGTCTATAAGAAAGTCTATAAAAAGTTCTATATAGGTCTTAAACTAAGTCTCGTCTGGACAAGACTTGGACAGTTCTACGTATAGACTTTAGTGAAATAGACCTGTTGTATACTCAAATAATACACCATGACAGGGATCCTTATTTACTTATGAAATAAACAGGTTTTATTGACACTACCAATCTAGTCGGCCATTTTGTGTGGAGCGAAGTATAACAGGCCGATCTTTCCAAATCCTCATAAACACAGTTTACTACATTCCTCCACCCTTAGTCTTTTGTTTGTCATACAAAACAATCCAAATCGAAAATCCATCCCAATTTTGTGTACTTAAATTTGTATCCAACTGTGCACACCAAAATCTGAAAACTGGTTATTTACCATAGCACACTGTGTTTCTAGAAACACCCTTTTTCACCATTTTGGCTAAAAGGTGATTATCTAGTCTTAAAGTGGTTGTCGAATGACTGTAAATGGAAAAAAGAATGAAGCAAAAATCTCAATCCGTTTTCAATTTATGCATTTTTGAATTTTTGGCAAAAATCAACCATTTTCCCAAATTTTGAGATATCCGAAAAATCGCAATTCTGTCTTTCTGTAGCTAATAATTTAAAAAATATACATCAGTTTCATTCAATTTTTGATTTCTTTGAAAGAGGAAAGTCTAATGAACCTATTTGGAAGAAGAAAATTACTAAAATATTAAAATATCACAATTCTACGCCTTTTTTTGCATTTTTTCCGGAAAATGCCGAAAATTTCCGAAATTTAAAAATTTGAATATCTCCGTAACGAACTGAGATATGAATGTCAAATAAAAAAGCAAAATGTGTCTTTTTAAAAGTTCTACCATTTTTTGCAAAAAAGTCAATTTTGATATTCGATGGACTTTGCGCGTTTTACAATGAGCTCTTCATTTATTACCATGTATACAAAATGAGACAAACCCCTTTTTTATGAAACAGGTACACACCCATCCCCCTTATCTATCCCGTAAACACACACACACCACCTAAACACACATGTATCCATATTCCCGCATTGAAGTCAGTGTACTTGGTATCTAGTACTTTACGATTATATTCACCTGTTCTAATTTCTTATACGGAACGTTCGTTGAAAGCAGCTCCGTTGGGAAGCGGCTCTGTAGCTTCAGTTCTACATCTGTGATGTGTCCCCTTAAGTTCACTTTTGCCTGTAAGGGAAATATTTAACGTGTGTAATATGAGTGAAAGTAAACTTTATTACAAGATAATTGACATTTCTCTTGATTCAGATTCAGATTCAGGTTCATTTATTTCAATATCATAAACAAATACATATCAAACAACAAGGTAAAAATACAATGATATTGCGGACATAATCAAAAGACCAAAAAGATCTGAAGCGATTATGCCCTTCACACATTAACAAAAAACAACGTAAACATAAGGGGCATAATCAATATAGAGACGAGCGATCGCTCGGGCCGCCCTAACCATGAAGCCAAGTAATTGATCGTCTTATCTTTGCATTTCGCTCATCTGTGGCAACAAATTTAGTAATATAACGGTGAATAATATCAATACCTACCAAACTATCTAATCTATAATGATTGCTCGACCTAGGTATTGACTTGGCTTGGGTCAAGAAGATAGGCTCGTCCTTGCTCGGCTCGGGTGAGTTGTTCGGGTCTAAATTGATTATGTCCCTAAGTCTTAAGCAACAAAACATACGTATACAACACAATGCCCAATTTTGAAAAGAGAATCAACAGATTTCAATGAGATCCATTACATGTTTATGCCCAAAAAAGCCTACTAATACACGAAAGAAACTTTATTTTTCAATTTGTTTTCAAAGCTCTTAACATTATAGATTGCTTTACTATTTAATCAAGGGAATTCCAAAGTAAAGGTACCAAAGGCCTACTAATACAACGAAAGAAACTTTACTTTTAATTTGTTTTTAAAACTCTTAACAGGATGGACTACCAATACGCAACCACTTTTTTATTGTATTAATTTTAGCGAATGATCTTACTCACACAAATCTTAGAGATAGTTCTTCTTTGGCTACACAAAGCTGTTTGTCAGTTCTTTCACGTTTTTATTAATCAAGTAAAGACTCATTTGTAGATTCTTTTTCAACGCTGAATGAAAATTCGCTTATTAAACGGTAACTTTAATTTTACCTTGCTATTTCACTAAACTGTTCTTAAAACTATGATGCATTTTAACCCTAGTTCTACGAGGAGGGATGGGGGGGGGGGGAGTTGTTGCAACAACCCCCCTACCGATTTTTTTTTCTGTCGCTAAAAATTCCTCGCGCAGGAGGGATTTTCATGACAGTCACTGAGATGCATACCACACAAATGTTTTATATAGGTCTATAAGAAAGTCTATTAAAAGTTCTATATAGGTCTTAAGCTAAGTCTTGTCTGGACAAGACTTGGACAGTTCTACGTATAGACTTTAGTGAAATAGGCCTGTTGTATACTCAAATAATACAGCATGACAGGGATCCTTATTTACTTATGAAATAAACAGGTTTTATTGACACTAACAAACTAGTCGGCCATTTTGTGTGGAGCGAAGTATAGCAGGCCGGTCCTTCCAAATCCTCGTGAACATAGTTTACTACATTCCTCCACCCTTAGTCTTTTGTTTGTCATACAAAACAATCCAAATCGAAAATCCATCCCAATTTTGTGTACTTAAATTTGTATCCAACTGTGCACACCAAAATCTGAAAACTGGTTATTTACCATAGTGTGCACCATCACATCATATAACGTTATCAAGAAGATTTTGCTCTTTTGCAAAACGAATTAAATGTGAAATTGTCAAAAGTACTTGTAGAACTTTTACAGGTGTATCACACAAGTGTCTGATTGGTAAATAAAATCTAATTTCGGAAAACAGATAACTTTTCTTTTTGACATAACTCTTCACTTTGTACTGTGTTCTTTACACTAACAAGTGATATTTGGATTTACTCTTTCCCAAACTGTAACTTGTGAAGTGGGTAATATCAATAGTCTCTATCTGAAAACATGAAAATCTTTGCTTGTCTTTACAGTCTTGATTCTGAAACATTACAATATGTCAAACACAATCAATTTAAAATCAGTGAAATATGTGTTATGTTAACATAACACAAACTTCACTGATTTGAGGGTTTGTGAAACCAATTGTTCAGTCCCAACCATAACGTTGAGGTGGTTTAACATGTCTCTGTGAAGATCTTGTGGCAACTCGTGGCTGTGCAACATTGTGAAGTTGATTTTGTTGAACTTCCTCCTCCCTTAGAGTAGGAGTACACATAGGCAAATACCAGTCAAAGTCCGGCTCTGGCTAATTGCGCAAGTTATGAGTATGACCATGGTTACATAATCAATATGACGATTCCACAAGCGACCATCTTTGAGTCTAATGTCATAAGATAATGGTCCAAGCTTTGCAACAATCTGTCCTGGAAACCATTTGGGACCACGTGCAGAATTCTGAGCGGAAACATTGTCACCCACATTAAAGCTGCGTTGCTTTGTACGCTTATTATGACCACGTTTTTGGTCTTCCTGTCTATCTTGTACACGTCTTTCAATGGACGCGTTAACCCTAGACGATTTTGCGGTTGACGATTAATGAGTATCTGTGGGGGAGACTTACCTGTGGTAGTATGCGGCAACTAAAGTTTCCACTGACGCATGATCGGTCACTTTTTTCATTAAATCATTGAATGTCTACACTGCTATTTCGGCCAAATCGTTAGACGCGGGCTGAAATGGCGCAGATCTGATATGTAAAAACCTCTGCGATTTCTACAATTGTGAAACAAGTCCCATTGTCTGACACAATAATATCAGGATTTAATCCATGTGTAGCAAATGCACAGCGTAACTTTTCAATTGTCACTTGAGAGGGTACTGGGAAAACCTCCATCCACTTGCTGTAAGCATCCATAACTATCAAAAACATAAGTCCACCCATAAAGGGTCCCGCATAGTCAATATGTAATCTAGACCATGGCTTACTTGGAAATTCCCAAGGATGAAGCGGTGCAGCTGGGGCGCTTTCTGAGTTGATTGCCAACTGTGACATTGTTTGAGTTTCATTTCTAAGTCTTTGTCTATCTTTGGCCACGATATGTAACTGCGTGCAAGTGACTTCATACGCGAAATCCCAGGGTGCGTGTCATGTAGTTCCTCAATGATAAAATCGCGACCCTGCGGTGGTACAATTACGCGCGAACCCCACATAATGCAACCATCATGAACGCTTAATTCATCCTTGCGTGTAAAATAGGGTGTTAGGTCTTTAGCTGAACATTCATTTGGCCATCCATTCAACATGTTCAAAACACACTCATACACTTGTGACAAGACTGGATCGCGTTGAGTCCATTGACGAATCTTGTCGGGGTTGACGGATGTTGATTCCAAATGATTCATAATTAACACATAGTCAGCTGGATCAGGTGTGCTTTCAGGTCTCTCCGGTATAGGTAATCTACTAAATCCATCAGCGTTGGCATGCGCGATACCTGGCTTATATATCAGTATGTAGCGGTACGCGGCTAATGTCAGCGACCAACGTTGAATTCGCGAAGACGCTAATGCTGGGATAGCGTGAGATTCTCGAAACAGACCTAAAAATAGTTATATCTCTACCATAGATATATTGGTAAAATTTCTTGACACCAACAATGACTGATAAACCTTAGCGATCCAATTATGAATAATTCTTTTTCGCTGGACCGAGTAAACGCGATGCGTAGGCTACTGGACGTTCTGATCCGTCCTCCATGCGGTGAGCTAGGACTGCGCCAACACCATAAGGACTGGCGTCACATGACAATAATAAAGGTAAGTCTGGGTTGTAATGTACCAACACTTCAGCTGACATAAGCTGCTGCTTCAAGACCTGGAATGCATTTCTCTGTGTACCGCACAGATAAATGCATTCCATTCCCCATGACCACGTAGCATTATTATTCAGTAGACAATTCAACGGCAACGGCGCTTCAATGGTAGATAGCTGCAGCATGAATTTACCATAATAGTTCACTAAACCCAGAAATGATTTTAACTCGGTATTATTAGTTGGGTTTGGTGCATCGGCTACCGCTTGTTCTTTCTCTAATGTTGGCTGTAAACCGTTAGCGGAAATACTATGTCCAAGGTAAACTACGTCCGGTGCGAAGAAAATACACTTCTCTTTGCGCAAACATAGGCCAGCAGTCGCTAAGCGTGTCATTACCGCGTTTAAATTCGCGAGATGCTCCTGTTCACTACTTCCGGTTACTAATACGTCATCAAGGAAAACTGCGGTGTGCGGTATATCCGCGAAAAGCTGTCCATATATAGTGCGATGAAAAATTGATGGAGCTGTAGAAATTCCGTAACAAAGACGCGTATACTGGTACAAGCCTTTCGACGTATTTATCGTAGTAAGCTCGCGACTCTCATTGTCTAATTCCAACTGCTGGTATGTGTTGCTGAGATCCAACTTAGAAAATGTCTTTCCACCAGTTAATTCGGTAAATAACTCTTCAACAAGAGGCAATGCATAACAATCTGGTAGCAAATTCTGATTTACACATTCTTTATAGTCTCCACATATGCGAATATTACCGGAACTTTTCACTACCGGTAAAATAGGAGATGCCCATCGCGAAAAAGTTACTTTTTCGAGAACTCCAGTACGTTCCAGATTATCCAATTCAGCTTCAACTTTGGCTTTCAATGCAAATGGAACTTGGCGCGCTTTCAAAAATCGTTGTTGCGCGTCCTCCTTAACACCTATGCGGATCTTAGAATCTTTGAGGCGTCCTGGTTCATTGCGAAATAATGCTTCATGTTTCTTCAATACATTATCGCGTGACGCTGGGCGCAGCATGTTGACGCGAAGATTTTCTTTAAAGTCCAATCCCGACGGATGTAGCCAGCTACGACTTAACAATATGGGTCCATCACCAGAGACTATCAGTAAAGGTAAGTTTGCCCAATTGTCTTTGTGCTTCACGGTAACTGTACATTCACCGATCACTTTGATTTGTTTTCTATTGTACATAACTTCATGCATAGCTGATGCTGCGGCTCTGGTATCCAGTTCCATTGACACTAGCGTTTCATTAAGTGCCACGTGAACACACAGTGGTGCTTCTTTCTTAGTACTTGTTACATTGTACATTCCATATGCGTCACCACCACTTTGCATATTATCAGAGTTACAATCCAAAAATGGGTTTGGGGTAGGATCGTGTGGCATTTCTTGATTGACATAATGGGTCTGACTCTGACGGCCCCTACTCTGGTTTTGACGTACAGTTCCACGGCATACCTTTGCCATGTGACCTTGTTTCTTACATTTGAAACACTCAAGAGCTTTGGCAAAACAGTAATTTGCTTTATGTTTTTTCTTTCCACACCTGAAACATTTATTTCCACCCCTGCTGTTTTTATTCTGTGTGTTACTTGTCATATTTTTATTCACATGTTGTACAGAAGAATTATTGGACGTTTGGCTTGCTATACCTGAGTTGAGCTCCTTCGCGTGTTGGGTTGCCAGTTCCATTGTATGGGCTAACTCTAGGGCTTTACTGAAGGTGAGTTTGTCACCCTGTGATAACAGATACCTATTAACACGTTCATCTTGAACACCGACTACAAACCGGTCTCTCAAAGTCTCATCTAATGTAGCCATGGTAGCAGGCAAATGCGCCTTTTGTGCCTGTCCTAGTAGATCTGCTGCAAAAGACGCGAGCGATTCACCAGAATTTTGAACCCTGGTATTGAACTTAGAACGTTCCACTATCACTGAGAGAGTTGGAACACTGTGCTTATCCATAGCATCACATATGTCTTTAAAATTCGCCTCTATCATTGTCTATTGGTTTGTTAGGTGCCATTATTTTACAGAATAAATCATAAGTCTTGGTTCCAACCACTGAGTTCAATATGCCCGCTTTCTACCCTCATCGTTTGCCTCAAAATACTGGCCTAACCTGTCAACATACCGATTCCACGTCTCCGATCCCGTAGAATTAAATTCTCCGATATTTCCGACCGTCGCCATTCTGATAGTCCTTGAAATGCACAATTCAGTTCTTTAACATCCTCGTCGTCAGAAATTGTTGTATACTCAAACAATACACCACGACGGGGATCCTTATTTACTTCTGAAATCAACATGTTTTATTGACAATAACAATCTAGTCGGCCATTTTGTGTGGAGCGAAGTATAACAGGCCGGTCGTTCCAAATTCTCATAAACACAGTTTACTACAAGGCCCCTTGACTGTTCTTATTTTTCAACATAATAAAACCAATGTATTCGTATCTAGTCCAATAAATATCACACTACATGTGGACGTTTCGTCCTTTGCCAGAAGACTTTTTAACACCATTGGCGAAGTGACGATGGAAACGGGAATGCCATGAACAGGGACAAGGGGCAATGTCATTTGACGATCTTCTTCAAAAATCATTTTCAATATGAAGAAATTGTTTTTATCAAACAGTAAGTCTGTTTCAGGTACGTGAGGAAGGACCCTAATCAAAATCCAACCAACCATCACTGCGCGGAAACATAACAAGAAAGGGATCACCCAGCTGCTTCTCAATATATATCTTCAACTATCTCCCTATATGTCTTGACCCAACTTGATCAGATTGAATATATGTGACGCGTTACATCAAAAGGTACAAGTTGTCGGCCAAGCAAGTTTCGAGATACAGGCCAATTAAGCTTGTTAATTATACAGAACATAATAAGAAAACAACCGTCTATATTCATCATAACTTCGAAACTAAAACTTCAATTTTCACAAGCAATGTATCATTTTAAAGCTTATCTTGTCATCTTACAAGTAACAGAAAAAACTCAATTTTGTCCAAGGTCGACAACTTGTACCTTTTGATGTAACGCGACACATATGATTACTCAACTTGAATAGACTTAACGTTGTATATATTTGTACTCATTTGAGTGTCTTTTCTTTATAAATCAAATCAAATTAAATCTATTTTTTTTTGTGTGTGTGTTTATTTCTATATAAATCAAACATTAAACACCTAAAACATAACATGGAAAATGTATGGATGAAGGAGTGAACTACAAGGCTTGAAAGGCATGTACGGTAGTCTACCCCTGAAATAACTTGCATATTATATAAAAATATAAATAACACTACCACAAAAGTAAAAATATAAAACAGGAGCGAATTCAGTGATCGGATTTTTGTTATGTTGAAATGTCGTCTTGAATATCAGAGCGTTTTGAGAACTAGGTTTTAGAAAGACACAGTAGATCATCTGTACATAAGCAATCCTAATTCTTGTGTATACACATCACTAATTGTAAGAACATTGTGATCAGCAAAGAATGACCTGGTATGACTTCTGTTGTGACTCTTTGACACACTTCTTGTTTTTTGAAGTTTATCAATATATAATTTACACATGTTTCCCCTTAATACAATGTAATAACTAATATAAGGTAGGATGATTGTGCAGTAAAGTGTGTACACAAAACGGGCTGGAAAATATTTCAGTATGTTCATGGCAACAATGTTACGAGATACAGCTTTTGAAATGCAAGCCTTGGTTTTTTCTTCATGTAAGACACTCATCAATGAACTAACCCATGAATTTGGTACATTTTACTCTCTCAAAAAAGAATTATTCAAAACAATTTGTCATTACTATCATGGACGAAGTCATGTGTGGTGTACCTGAAATCATTTACTTTATTTTACTATCGCTTACTGGTGGTTAAGTTGCCTGAATCCAATTAGTCAATATTCAAAGTCTATTGTATTTATATTATGTTAAAGATCTTTGTGTAATGTAATAGGGGTGTCATCAGCAAACCCCAAAAAGCGTTTAAAGCATATACAGTGTGTCCCAGAATAAACCTTATAATCTTTGCGTGCAATTTTCAGGGGTTTAACGGATAGTCAGAAAGTATGCAAAGATTGCATTTTGTAGCCCATGAGTTTAACTTTTAGATACCGTTTGTTTCATTTCAATCAGTAGTATACAACAAAAGTTATGTTGTATCAAACTTTTGGGTGGATTTTTGTCAGGTCTAATTTCATGATCATTGGCCATAAAGTAAGGGTCTTTCTGAATGGAATAAAAATGAGTCACCTTGGAAAACTTATCATATCTGCCTTATTTTTACATCAAATTTGTTCATTTTTTCAGCATAGATAAAATGAAGCATGTGCATTGTATTGTAAATTAGTAAACATCGTAACGGTTAAGTGAATAAATCAATGACAATACTCAATAGAGCTTCATTCAAGGGGAACTTACAAACTCGTGAAATTGGACCAGCAAATTTTACATTCAATTATTTGACAAAGCATAACTTTTGTTGTACATTAGCGATTGAAATGAAACAAACGGTATCTAAAACTTCAATTCATGGGCTAATAAGTGCCAATTTTGCATACTTTTGTACTATCCGTTAAACCCATGAAAATTGAACGCAAAGATTGTAAGGTTTGTTCTGGGACACACTGTAATAAGTGTTCATTTGGTGTTGGGCTGGACTTACCTAACCTTGCACATGCTCAAAACTGTGATATTTTTAGATTTTTCCATTGGAATTGATGATGTCCTCTTTTCTGGTTTTGAAGTGTCAACCACCATGTATTTAAGGTCAATTGTAAAGATGAAAAATTGTAGTAGGTTTACTGTGGCATATTATCCAAGGGATATTATAGGTGTACCGCCGCGGCAAAAGGGTCCAGTTGTCGACTCCTACATGTTACTCATTGTAGCATATCTGATGTATACAAATACCATACATTAGATATGCTACAAGGAGCAACATGTACGAGCCGACAACTGGACCCTTTTGCCGCGGCGGTACACATATACCAGTGACCATTTTCATTATCATATTAAAGCTTAGGGTCCATACCCACTTTGCTTGGGAAATTAATATTTATAAAAATGAATATTAGCTTTTACTGTTCAGAACCTTTAGATTTTTTGTTGTTTTTGTTTGGGCAAAAACATTATATGCAAAATAAGATGTATGCCAGTTTACAGAATAAACAATGTAATATCTATCTATCTATATATTTAGCCAAGCGAATTATATTACAAACTGGTCTCTCTCTGGTAAGAGCCACGATCAATGAAGATAAAAATAAACTTCACAACTTGAAAAGGGAACTTGCTACAAATAGCTGAAAGATAATCCGAATGAGAATGACTTTCAAAAAGTCACACGTATGGCAAATGTGGCTACTCACACATCTATATCCGAGTAAAAAGGAAAAATAAACAGAAATATGCTCCCTTAGTAGAACAGATAATGCCGCCTGTCGAAATCCTGAAGCGGAAAAACGGGAACTATCCTCAAACTACCGTTAGAAACATAAATAGCAGGGAACTAACAGATGCCGAAACATCTAATATATCAATCAGTCAATCAATCATATCAATTTATTTTCCATATCGACATACGAAATAATAAAACACATTAAGAACAAACACGATATGGGGGATGTAATCGAAAGGCCTACGGCCAGAGGTGATCGCAACTCTGTACAAGGTTACAGCATAAATAGATAAACAAAATGATATATTGAACCTCCTTAATGTTTATGATACATATACACTTGAAGTTGGTATTTTTATGTTTTAGAACTTTAATAACACTCTTCCAATAACTTTTCAACAGTTTTTTAGTAAACATAATAATTTACACAAGTATTTCACAAGATTCAACAATGATTATACTCTAACAAAGAACCGTTTAGTCTTTTCTGTCCAAACTATTAAAACAGGCCCTATTACTTGGAAATCACTTGACTCAAAAATGAAAGATTCAAAGTCCGTAAAAATTTTTAAAAATCAACTAAAGTACCATCTTTTATCGAAATATTATTAGTATTCTATCGGAGCATAAAAATACCAACTTCAAGTGTACATGTATCATAAACATTAAGGAGGTTCATTTTTTGAAATAACGGAGCATAATGATTTCTATAATGGATACTAGTGATTGCTCTGACAGCCCATTTTTGGAGTTTGCATATTTTATCCAAATAACTTTCACAAGTATGTCCTCAGACCAAGATACTATAGTTAATATATGGTAAGACTAATGTACAATATAAGGAATACAATACCCGTTCAGGTACAACATACTTGAATTTATTGATGACACCAATATTCCGTGAGATAGTCTTATGGTGCATTCATAGTCCAACGATTTCACAACGATTTCATCGCACGACGTCTGTCGATACGCAGTCTTCAAACGTGCTGCGCATATTGCGCTATTACTCCCTAACCCCACTTTAGGTGGTACCCCCTTAATTTTTTCATTCATTATATAATGGATACTAGTGATTGCTCTGACAGCCCATGTTTGGAGTTTGCATATTTTATCCAAATAACTTTCACAAGTATGTCCTCAGACCAAGATACTAAATAGTTCATAGGGGGTTCCGTTATAAAAAATTAGGGGGGGGGGGGTTGCAACCCCCCCCCCCTGGTTAGACGTGTTACAAAAAATAGTTTGGTTAGACGAGGGCTAATGTAACAGGTATCATGTTTTCACCAACGATATTGTTGTTAGTCTTTTGAATAACTGATTTATTTGTGAAATGTATCAAATATCTGGCGAGCTTTATGTACATTTTTCTTAAATTTAGAAATAAGAAGTGCATCAAATCTTTTTGCTCCTTAAAATAATTAGAAATAAGAAGTGCGTCAAATCTTTTTGCTTCTTAAAAATAATACAGAACATTTCAAAACACTAATTTCTATTTTATCTGAGAGCATGTTTCCATAATTAAAAACAAACATAAGCAATAAAAAATTGATTTCCTTGTTGACTTTGTTTTCATTTTTTATTCTTGTTCTCCCTCTTTTATTCGAGGGGATGTTTTCAATTAGGGAAAAAACATATGGCATTTTAAATATGATTTCTTTGAAAAGAAGTTGTTTTCATTTTTAGCTGTTAGGTAAAAATAATAACGCAAAAGACAAATCATGTTATATACTCTTCTCCAAATAAGTTATCGTCTTCTTATTTCCGGATTTTCTAACCTAAAGACAAATGCCAATTCATGTATATTTAAGGGTTGATGACCTCTATCTGCTCTATTTTTGTAATCATGAAAAGATAAATAGTTTCCACTGGACTTGCGGGGACTCGAACCATAGATTATGGCAGGGGGTAGTCATGCATTACGGGGCGAAAGATCTACCTCTAGGCTATCGAGGCAGCGTTGAGTTCGTGAACTAAAATCTAAAACATGAACATTAGAATGCCGTATTTTTGTTTTGTTTACATACAAAATGTAATATTTGCATCATTGGGATGCTCCATTGTAAGTAAATTATGCGGAAGCGTATATCAGACAAAATGTAGATAATGTAGATGCTAAAAACAGACAATTCACAACTCAAACAAGGCAAACTCAGAGTCGTAATTCACGTCAGGTTTTTCGGGCACAACAACGCAGGCTTGGTACATTATCATTCAAAAGCAACACAGCATATTCATAAAATATTATTTGTAATTTAATAAAAGGTATCAAGCCTACAATCTATCAAAATATGAAAACAGTCGAATCGTTTGAACATCATAAAATCAGGAGGTTTCGGCGAAATAGGCGTCAATTTTTCGAAGTAGTCTATTGGCGTATTTTTGACCTTGATAATGGACGTAAAATCACAAGTAAAGTTGCATGTATAAA
>JXSR01S006236.1:124920-135374 GCA_000969725.1 Ophiothrix spiculata
CGGGGGAAACGGCCCATTCGGGGATCTTGACACAAAAAAGATAGAAAAGAAAGGGGAGGAGCGTAAAAATTGTTGGTATTCTGTCAATATTCAGTCAAATTTTGCCATGTTTTGCGTAAATTGCAACATTTTTCGCGCACTACGCGCGCATTATCAACCAAAAATCTGAAAATATCACATTTTACCCTTCTGCCGCTATTGGTCATTCGGGGGAACTGATGGTTGTGCCCTCCCCCACTCAAAAAATCCTACGCACGCTACTGCCGATTTTCGTTAGGTTTTTTGGCGACTTAAAATTTTCAGAGGTGGCAACCAACCCCCCCACCCCTACCCGTCGACTTTGACGGCCTACCAAAACCCCACCTTAGGTGGTACCCCCGATTTAATCAAAATGACCGCAAAGGATGTAAAAACAATTACCCAAATGATCAGGGTCGCTTTGTTTTACGTTTTAGTGCAATCGGCGATCATCCGTATCATATTTTTTGGAAGACGAGGGTTAATCGCTGGCAACGTGCAGTATTGAGTTTATTCATATCTGCAACCCTCAAATGTGTCTATTTAATTACAGCTCAGCACAATTTAAAAAAATATTTAAGAAATGTGACCCAATTTGGTTGAATACATTCATAACAACCTGTTTTGATTCTAAATTAAGACCAAAAATAGCTGGATTTATTTGCAACAGCCCAACTGAATTATCCTTCCTTCACTTTTGAAACATGTATCACACACAACTTGTGGCTTATAAAGGCTGAATCCATCCAGCTTGATTGCCATCCACAGCCAATGCAATTGCATAGAAAAAAAAACCCTTCATAAACACCAGATAATATAAAGTTCCTTTTCCTATTATCAAATACTTTCATAATGATACACGTCTTTGTTTCACTTTGCACCAAAGTCTTTGAGTAAAGAAAAATAAACAATGAACCAAACGATTAAACAAACCTCCCTTGCATTACCTCACCCTATACCTTTTAAAAACCTTAAAAATAAAAAAAGTACTGGTTGTAAACTAATACTCAGCCCTCCCATTTCAATTAAATTAACATAAAGTGTACCCAGGGTACCAATGGAACAAGCTTTGGTAAAAGCCACACACAATTATTGCACTAATTTGGATGGGTGGGATTGGGTGTTTTTACTTTTCAAGTCAAACAAAATGAACAAACATTGGAGCTTCGATTATACACATGTTACATCAGTCAGCACACCCAAGAAATATAAAGTCAAATTGACGACAATGCTTGACCTTGCTGCATTACAACCACGAGGGGCAGCATACCATAACATAAGACAAAACAGAAATAAAGCACCTTCGCATCTGTGCAAATGTCCACAAATCCAGATCCAAAAGGGTACAAAATATCCGATAACTGCTTCCGAATAATGTTCAATATCAGTCAATATAAAAGTAGTCTTCTTGCAATCTCAAACTCCTTGTCAACAGTTAATATAAAATTGATTCACGATCCAGCAACTAAACTTCTCCACTATGACAGCTATGTATAAAAGTGCTCCAGAAAGGTAGCAAATAATCATATAATCTCAGTTCCAAAATTTCAATCCAATCTGCCATTCTATCCTCCAAAATATCCCAATGATATCTCTCCAATAGCTGACTAAAGTAATAGCTAACTTCAAAGCTGGCTGACACCAAATATCAAAGTTCATATCCGTTTATACTCATTTACATTTATCTGGAAAACCTCTTAATTCCACGCCATTCTAGCAAACATATTTCTAGAATTATATGACTAATTCTACAAGATTAATGGGGAAATTCCCTACAGTCAAAACAAACTTGTTTAACATATAATACGCCATAGCTTCTTAGTGTTCTAGTTATTAATAGCCCATCCCACTTCCAAGTAATCCTTTGTTCTCAATTGGGGAATATACCTACTTGACCTTTATATGAACCCCTGTGCTTCAATGCTTACTAGAATAAGTTTGGCCAGTTAACACTTAACTGCATAAGGTATCCCAAACTTCCGTTAGTGCATAAGGGGGGGGGGGTGTTCCATAGTACCCCCCTTATAAAAAACACTTTCCCGCCCGAATTTTTTAATAATCTTTACACCATATATAGATACACCTATCACAACCATAATTCAGAAAAAAAATAAACATTTCGTACCGTTTCAAAATGGCGGCCAAATAACCGATTTTCTTTGCGCAACATCTCGATTTTGGCCAAAATTGGACAAACCCACCAAAATTGGACAAACCCACTTCCTAAAGGAATTTTCCACTGAAATTTGGCTCAAGTTAGGAGATTATGAATACATTTACATTGCTGAGATAAAATTTGGAAAATTTTACTCCAGTGTGGTCTTATGGGCAAATAAATTTTCCCCGCACCCCCCCCCCCCCCCAAATGCTAATTTATGCTAATTAACTAGAAAACGACGCGGTCGATCTAAATTTTTTTTCGCCAAAAGAAGCGCACTTACTATTTAGGCATCTACATAAATTAACAGCCCAAAATATTGCATTGTTAAAATGCGAGAACCGAAAAACCAAATGTTGGGTACCATGGAACTCATGCAGTTAAGTGTTAACCCTCGTCTAACCAGGCTATTTTTGTAACACGTCTACCCAAAAAAAACAAAAACATTTTCGTACGGTTGCAACCCCCCCCCCTATGAACTTGGTTTTGCTATTAATAGATAGGCATGATTCTCTCCTATCCAATGATACCAAGATCACAAGAAATCGGCCAAGGCGTTACGTAATTATGACGTCATAAGTAGAAAATCGGAAAATCTGGATTTTGGCAAAAATGGCCACCAAAATCAAAATGTTGCTATAAAAATTCTAAATGACCGATTTCCGTCGGGATTTTTGCTAATAAAGAAGGAAAATGTTATTTCTTACATGCCTTGCAAGTTGCAGCTTCAAAGATGCATATATTTTTCAAAATGGCGGCTTAAATTTTTCCCGGGGCTTCACCAACCCCTCCCCCCCATGTACACCCCAACTTTGACGGCCTACCCTAACCCCACCTTAGGTGGTACCCCCTATTTTTTTCATCAAAATGACCGCAAAGAATGTAAAAGAGATTACACAAATGCCTGGGGTCGGTTGCTTTTGCATTTTTTATGCAGCGGGGAAAAAACCTTAGGGGGGTTGCAACCCCCCCCCCCCCTGTGTAGAGTTACACACTTCAATTGTAGAATAAAAAGTAATTTAGTCACATTTTGACGAAATTGAGTTATTGGTGCTTTTGAGGTAACTGAAGGACATACATTATTTTGATATTTTTTATTGATTTGTTTACATGATAAGAGGGCGTTACGCTTGATTGACTTTTGGGTCAAATTTCAAAAATGCTCTAAATATGTCGAGTTGCATATCAAAAAAATCATCTCGTAGAGTAGATTACAAATATATATATATACTTTTATATATCTTAAAGGTTTGGTTAAGCAAATATAAACCGAAATTCTGTCAAGCGTGAAATGAGGTCAAATTTTTAACAGGGTCCGATTTACACGAATGACATGTCAAATTGTTCGTCATGACTTGATCATTACAAATATTTATACTTTTAACATGTCTGGATTACTCCATTTAAGATAAATATGATTATTTGATAAGTGACCATGATTGTAGAGGAAGAAGTACTTAAGGGCAAAACAGAGATTACTAATTGCATAAAATCAATAATCACTACAGTCTTTTAAATCACCATAAATGATACACTGGACTATACAATAACATGTACCTAATATGTATTTAATACTCCTTTGCATTTGAAAGTTATAGAAAAGTCTACACTCTTCAGTTACATTGTCAGATTTGGCCCTGATAATATAGTTTGACTGAACTTGATCATGCCTATATGTATCATGCTGTTAGAGACCTTATGTCTTTCTCATGTTGAATCTTACTCACTGCTCTTAGATAGTTGCAGTTCATTAGATAGTTGCAATATAGTGGCGTTGTGGGAAATCGGAGCAGCAAGCGGGAAAAATAGGGAAAAGGCATGGGTATGTATCTCCTGTATGACCATCCTAGCTTTCAGTAATGAATCTATTATTATCTTAGTGCAGTGTGCTATAATATTGTGTAAGCAACTGAAAGAAGCGAGATAGAATAGTTTGATACGTAAATAGTTTTGATATGAAAAATAGGGCAAACTAGAGAGCAGCTGCAAGACCGCCAGACAGGAAACATGTGGGAAAGCAGAAAGGCGTGCCAAAGGATGGGCAAAAAATGCTTAAAATATGTTTTTTATTTTTTTATTTTTTTTGCCTGTCAGTTTTAAATTCATCTTTAATTTATTTTTGGTGTGAAATGGATTTTGCCCGGAAGATATTCGGAAGAATTCGCACACGCCGAGAGGAAAAATCGGGAAAATATCGGGACGAATTGGCTTCCCAAACCCTAACCCCCAACCCCACCTCCCACCACACCCCTTACTGACCACTGGAAAGTTGAGACTTAAGGTAACACGATTTCTTCCTGGTCCCTGCTGGTCCCTGATCGTACATTTTAATACCTCTCACATATAAGCATACGATATACGGTATACGCTATTCTTCTGGGAAGATAATCATATTTAACGAATATTAGTGCCTCTCTAGAAGCGAATCAACACTCAATTTGCCTTTGAACATATTAGATTTTGCTGAGTTTCAGTGAAAGCTTGAACTAAATCATAGCGAAAAGTACTGAACGTTTTCCACTTGCAAGTTTATTCTAAAAGTGTATGCTTTATCAATATGATCCAAAATAGACCGTCTTACTACATCAATCAAGTTATGTATTCCTACCTTCAAGTCATTTTCTATAGGTACACAGCAATCAAGTATGATGACATTGGATGGTTTGTCCTTCAAAGAAATTTTAATTTCCATTGTAATATCGTCAATATCTCTTTGCTGAAAATAATTGGGACCAATCGGATCGTTAAATAATAATGAAGTATCATACACCGCTACGTGTAAAATAATAATATAGAGTTTATACAGGGTGTCCAAAAATTAACTCCCCATTTTTAAATGCTTATAACTTTAAAACCAGGATTTGCATGGCAACTATAGACATATGTACTGATAGAGGAAACTTGTAAAATTCTTTTGATACCAAACATTATGCAATCAGTAAACTTCTAAGATAGCAAGAAGGTCTGAAAGTTCAAAGTGGTTGAGCCAATATACCATACAGTGCCGATTCTCTTCTGCCACTTCACTATGACGACATGAGGCCTCATACAGCTAAACGGGTTAGAATGGCTTTATTAATTTACTTTTTCATGAACAATCATATTGCTCAAGACAAAGAAACCCTGGCCCTTTCACTCCCATGATTTAAGTCCGCTCGATTACCTTTTTGGGGTTTCTCAAGGACAGTACATCCCAACACCATGGACTATTCCTGACCCGAAACAGAACATCATCAGTGAAAACAGGAAGATCAAGAACAACGCATGCACAAACGTCCAGAGCTTTGTCGTTAGAGTAAAAAAAAATATGAAATCTACAAGGAGGCCATCTAGAACATATTCTGAAATACTAGGCAGCTTTTTCTGGGTAAGAAGGAGGTAATTTGGTTTGTCCTTGTGAGTGTAACTTTGAATGTGTAATAAGGAGTAATGCTGTTGTGTGCCATTTAAAGATGACCATAATGCGAGAGTTATGCTTTGGCAAATTAAATAATGATCATTATGTAATTATTAAGACAAAACCACAATCAACAATCTTTGTATTAACATTGTAAAAGCTGTTTCGCTGAATTAGTCATTAAAATGATAAAGAATGATTCTCCTGTCTTCAAAGATTGCTCCCTCCTCTACACGTGACCCGCACATTTGTTTTTCTTCTGAGAATGAAAGTAGACTTTTTACATTTGACGTAATTTACGTTGAAAATTATTTTCAGAAGTGGCAATTATATCATGTTTAGCACCAAATTAATTCTACAAGTTTCTTCAATCAATACATATGTCTATAGTTGCCATGCGAATCCTGGTTTTCAAGTTATAAGCATTTAAAAATGGGGAGTTAATTTTTGGACACCCTGTACTTCTTCGCTACTATCGCTTTTACGGTACCAACCAGCCGGTGTTATTATTGGCTCTGGTAAAATTCCCTTGAAGGCTATTTGACAACATTATTCATCATTCCTTAAATACTTATTTCGGCAGTGATTAAATATATTTATGTATAAAGATAGAATGGATTATTACCGAAAACTTTTGATAATGTGTTTGAGAATTTCGAAGGTAGGCACTCTTATAACACTTGACATAATGAAAATCAAAAGTGTACACACTGCAGGTCCCCGTTGCTGGAATAATCTTCCTAAGGAATGCAACAATTAATGTATTCAAGCAAAAACTTTGTTCTTTATCAAATCCCGTAACTAAATGCCATATTATTTAATTTATTGTCTCTCCAGATTTCTTATATGTTAATAATAGTATATAATTATTGTCACTCTCGCATATTTTATTCATTAAATAAGACCATTACACGCCTTGGTTTGACCACTGGCACATGTTTTGCTTTTAATGTATTTTTTTGTACTGTATGATCTTTTCCCTCCTTTAACCCTTTCCTGTCTGACCATTTGTTCACACCCCAGGCTGAAGCATTTTACCTTTAAACTGACCTTAAAAGTAAATTAAAATTATCCTTAGACATATCCTACATAATTCAATAAGACATAAGCATAATACACCTTTTTGAACTATACAAATCACCTGGAATAGTAATTTTGAAGGGCAGGGGCAGTGAGTTCAGTTATAGTTCACTGTTGGTTAGGGCGTATGAGATACGTCCTACGCCCTAACCCTAAGGCTTTTTGCCTTCCATTATACCTCCTCCATAAATTGTCTGTATATTGTTCCTTGAAATATGTGTATTTTTTATGTAATTTTGATGGAAATAAACGAATTGGAATTGAATTGGAGTAATATGTCTTTGTATATACTTCATGTTATGTTTTACTGTATTATGTTGTTTTTAACAAGACCCTGCATTAGAACAGTGCATTAATAACACCAGGGTGACATTCTGTTGAAGATATGACGTCACAAAGCATCAGACGTCAATGTTGTCATCAACTACCTTTCCATGAAATTTTACCAGAGCCAACAAGACTGGCTGTCCGCAGTTGGTACCGTGAAAGCGCTTCCGGGTAAGCGAAAATATATTTATAGCGTAGAAGTTTAAACTGTAAATTATTAATCGGATGTTATTTTAAGTTTTAAAGTTATCAACAAGAATATGGCGAATTTTGAAGCTTAATTTTCCATGTCACGTCATATTGACCGAGCAAATAATATTTTGATTCCGTACATTTTACAACACTTTTCAAACGGTGTAGGTCCCGCATTTATAATACAAATGACGTAGCAAAATATTAATGACACATTATTGATTGTCTTTCAATAAATATATAAGTACACGTTTGTCCAAGATTTGAGGTACAATCCTGAATTCACTTTATATTAGTAAAAGTGCAGAATAATGTAATAAAAGTCATGTAAAATTTTATACGAACCATGACACTTCTTCTATGCGTTCCTAAAATTATCACTGGAGACTTTTCCGTGTTCACCGTCGCATAATTTCATTAAGTAATTAAATATGAAATGCAAACTTTTATACGAAATGTAACAACTCTTCTATGTGCTCCTATAACTATTATTTGAGTCTTTCCTGTCTCCACCGGCGCATAATTTCATTAATTAATAAAATATGAAATGCAAACTTTTATACGAACCGTGACACTTCGGCTGTGTGTTCCTACAATTATTACCGGTGTCCTTGAAGTGCCCACTGTCGCATAATTGCTGATGGACTTCAACCAATTATGAATGAAATCTAGTACAGTATACTTGTGGTAATAAGACTTCTGGATAACAAAATAAAGAAGTCACCATCATCATAGTTGTCGTCATTGTCATCGTCATCGTAATTGTCATCTTCATCACCATCATGATCATCATCACTATCATCATCATTAGCAAAAATATCATGGAAAACATGACTGACAATATGATTGTCTGGTTTATTTGACTGCATGGTTGATAAAGTGCCATGTATCATAACCGAAACTCTCATAATAAAATGTGCGAAAATCGATTAGGATGCTGTTTGCCGATATTTACTAAATTATTTCAAACTATACAGCGATGTTAATGTTCTATATTCTTTTTTTTTTTATTTTTATACAAAATCAAAATACAAAATTATTACAATATATTTATAAGAAAATAATGTATATATTTTTATACAAAATCAAACTAATCACAATTTGATTATTTTTATTTTTTAGAATAATAGATTCGACAATACATTTTATTTCATTGAAAATCCAAACTAAATTTAAAAAATGTCCCAAAGTTGTACGCAATCTGTACGCAATGATATTTTTATATGAGACATACGTGAATAAATGCATCTTATTGTGTGTCATTTAGACGTAAATCGTCAAAGTTACTTATTAGACCAAAACGACAAAAGTTGAAGCCCAAAATCATTAGGTTTCTGCAAAACGACGTGATCCTTGTCGCAGCAGGAGTAATAAAATAAACGTACATCTAAGAATATTTAATTATAAAAAGCTATATTAACAATAAATCTGTCCATGACTTTCGCTCGGTATTTTTCAAATAATCTAGTGGTTGGCCGAGGTCATTTCTTGGCCCTTGAGAATGCCCCTTTTAAAACTTACTTCTCGAAACTCCTTTTCTTTATCAATGGTAAGGTCTCTTACATTACCAATAGTTGTATTCATTATTTGATTCGTATTCCCGATATTTTTCTACCTCTTGTAGAATAAGTTGATATCCTTCGTTTCTAACATGTCCATCTTAGAGAGCTTTAGAAACAAGTCCGTTTATAATGCTAAGCTTAGTTGCAGCTATAAGTTTGATTTGCTGATCCTTTTGACCTTCCTTTAAGAATATTGCCAATTCCAGTGCTAATAACACTTAAAGCACCATACCAGGTGCAACTGCTGTAAGCCCCATGGGCAAATAATTCCAATGCCTCAATGCAACCGTACCAGCTGCAAAAGGTGTGAGACAGAGTTCACGGTTAAAACACTCACGATGCCTTTAGGAGTCAGAAAACTGAAGACTTAAGTTCTAGCTCCTACAAGAACTTCTAGTAAACTTGAATTTGACGTTACTTTCCGATACAGTTTCCCTTTGTTACGCGCATCATTCAAAGATCTACGATGAAACCATTGGCTTGACAACTCCTTAATTTACACCTTAAACAACATAGTTACCACACATTCAAGGGATTTCGAATAACAATGTTCTTTAATCACTGAATTATCTTTTTTTTTTGCACAGGTAACAAAACAGGGCTATCCCAACCCAATTTCCATTGTCCAAAGATAATATTCTGAACCCTTAAACAACAGTGAGTTGTATAACCATAGAAACCCTACCAACGAGAAGGCTGCAAATAGTATACCTCAAATGCCAAACACAGAAACTGAACCAAATATACTTAGAAAGGAAGTCATAAGCGCTATTTAAAAGATGTCGGATGGAAAGGCTCCGGGCTACGATAGCATAACAGCAAAAGAGTTGAAAGCCTCGGGAGAACGAGAATAGACCTTTTTCACAAGCTTGAAATCTGGATAAAAGAGACATTTTCAACTGACTGGGGTAAAGTAATCATTCAAGAAGAAAGACAAACTAGACTGCGGAAATTACCGTTGTATCAGTCTACTTAGCCATATAGGGAAAATATTTGCACTGATTCTACAACGGAGAATCCTGAAAAAGACAGAAGAAATCCCATAAGAACCAAGGCTGGTTTTAGACCAGGTAGAGAAACAGTTGACCAGTTATTTACCCTCAGACAGATTGCCATGAAATACCTAGCCAAAAATAGAAACCTCTACTGTTGTTATATAAACTTTGAAAAGGCGTTCGACACGGATCACACACGCCTATTGCAATCACCATACAAACAGTCAGCTAGTGCAGTGAGGGTGAACGGAGAGCTAACCGATTGGTTCCGAACAACAGTGGGTGTACGACAGGGCAGTGTACTATCGCCACAACTATTCAATATTCTACTAGAAATGGTCAGGTTATATGCTACTCACGATTCAGAAATGGGGACCACAATCAATGGACTATTAACCCTAGTTATACGGAGCGATTTTCACAAACATATTATATGGAGGGGGAACAACCCCCCCTCAATTTTTTATAGCGAGTCCCCAAGACCCCCGTATGTGGTACCAGTGGATAGGTATTAGTCCCCTCTTTCCATTGATACCAAATTCAAGGTCATTCATAAATGTATGACGTCACTATGACGCCATAATTACCAAAATGTTGAAATTGGCATGGAAAATATAGGCAAAAAACAAAACATGCGGGTTTTTTTGCTAAATATTGTAGTAAATGACTAGTTTTACCAAAATACCAAGTTTGAAATGAATATCTGCTATATAAATGACTAAAAG
>JXSR01S006239.1:17028-31839 GCA_000969725.1 Ophiothrix spiculata
ATTCTTTGGATAAGAAATGTATGATTGTAGAAATGTGTTAAACATTAATTGTGTTGGAAAAATAAAAAATGGTAATTTTAGACTTCAACTCAACATATTGTTGTATATTTAGTGAAAAGTGGAAAACATGTACCTACAAGTACAGCGCTGTGAATGAAGAAAGAACCCTTTTCCAATTAGATTATTGAATTGAGCATCAAGGTTGAATAGCATGTATCTTTATCATGTTGGAATGAACAATAATAAGGGTATTTTTCGTTATGATTTTGGTTGTTTTTCTCCTGTTCGAATACGTGCGAAAGACGGTCATATCAAAACTGAAAAACCTCAATGGATGGTTGCAGTAAAATGTGTCGGTAGAACACTCAAAAATGAGACAACATTCTTCCTGTGCTCCAGTGGAACAATACCAGCTTTCAGAGGTTCTTCAATTCTGAGGAGACGGAGTGCCTTATTCTATCTATCTATTAATCATGTGGAAATGGTTATACAGACGAATTTAGTAACTATGGATATCGAAAGTTATTTAAAAAAAAATGTAATTTATACTGACATTCGTCAAATCTTAGTATTGTATGATACAAGTGCGACTAATCCAGAATGAAAATTTTAGAAGGTTTTTTAACATCATTGATTTTTTGTAAAATTTGCACAATTTTGTTGATAGCAATTAAGGCAACTCTTAATCAATCATTTTGCTCCTACGTTTAATCGCCCATGATATTATGAATTGACAGTAACGTTGGCATCGCTCAATTTAGCGGCCACGCTTAATATGGCGTACTTGCGACGTACAACCATGCTTTTGCCGTTGCCACAAATGAATTCCCCGGTGAATTTTTTTATGACCCGGTCAAAACTTTTAAAATCTGGAGACATTTACAAGGAACGAAAAATATTCAGTGTAGCTTTGAGTGACACGGTGTAGTGAAGCGAAACGTTGACCAAAAATGCGTGGTTTTTCACATCTCTCCTCATCGAGCGTGAATGCAACGCTGCATTGAGCGTGATCGCTCAAAGAAGCGTAAACGCTGAATTGAACGAGTGGCCCTGACTGGAATCGAAAACACAAAATGTTCACTATAATGGTTGGTAAATGGCTTTTTGGATTAAAGTAGGAGTATTTCGTCCAAATCAGGGTTACATCATGTTTCTTATTAAATGTGGAGCCTGCGTTGAGATCCGAAAATATGTTTTCATGTGCAAAAATGGGTTAGAGGCATATCAAAACAGTATCAAAAACACCAAATGTTCAAAATAATCAACAGTAAATGGCTTTGTAAGTACCAATGGGAGCATTTCTTCCAAAATAAGGGTGTTAGCATGTTTCAAATCCAATATTGAGCCTGCGTTGAGATCCAAAATGGCCACCAAAATATAATTTTATGTGCAAAATTGGGTTAGAGGCACTTTGAAACAGAATCAAAAACACAAAATGTTTACAATAATGGTTGGTAAATGGCTTTTTGGGTTAAAGTAGGGATATTTCGTCCCAAATAGGGTGTCAGCGTGTTTCTAATTAGATGTGGAGCCTGCGTTCCAAAAAGGCCGCTTAAATATGATTTTATATGCAAAATTGGGTTAGAAGCACTTTGAAACAGTATCAAAAACACTAAATGTTCAGAATACTTGTTGGAAAATGACTTTGTGGGTAACAGTTGGAGCATTTCTTCCCAAATAAGGGTGTAAGCATGTTTAAAATCCATTATGGAGCCTGTTTTGAAGTCCAAAATGGCTGCCAAAATATTTTTTTGTGTGTAAAAATGGTTTAAAGGTTTTTCGAAACAGTGTCAAACATACTAAATTTGACTTTGAAATGTTATTAAAAATATCTAGTGTACAAAATATCAAATGATAAAATGTTGATAGCATAGTTAAAATATGTTATGGAGCTTGTACGGTGAACCAAACGGCCACCAAATTATATTTTTGCGCAAGAAGATGAATATAAGCAACGTTTAAAATATTGGATGTAAAATGTGCTTACAACCTTAATTGGGTAAAAATGGTCACATAACTCACTCAAACATGTCAAAGCTGCTTTCTTTGAACACGTGGTGTATTTGATATGGTTTTAAACTTGCTTAAACCAATTTTGTGCATAAAAATGTATTTTGGCGGCCATTTTGGATCCCAGTACAGGCTCCATACTTGATTTGAAACATTCTCACACCATTTTTGGGGATGGAATGTTCTTATTGTTACCTCAAAAGCTACTTAATATGAAACCTGTTAACAACCTTATTTGGGGAGATGTGTTCTTATTGTTACCTTAAAAGCTATTTTACATTAATTGTTTTGAACGTTTGTTGTTTTAGACATCGTTTTTTAAAGTCACTTTAACTCATTTTCGTGCATGAAATTGTATTTTGACGACCATTTAGAATCTCAGTACAGGCTCCATAATGAATATGAAACATGCTAACATCCTTATTTGGAAGAACATGTTCTTAATGTTACCTTTTAAGCCATTTTTCATTGATTATTTTGAAAATTTTAGGTTTTTAATACCGTTTCAAAGTCAATTTAAACAATTCGTGCATAAAATTGTATTTTGGCAGTCATCTTGGATCTCAGAACAGGGTCCATGAAAGATTTGAAACATGCTTGCACTCTTATCTTGGATGGAATGTTCCTCTGGGTACCCTCAAAGCTATTTTCAAACGATTACTTTGAACATAAATGTTGGTGTTTTAAGATCACTTTAACCAATTTTCGTGCTTAAAATCGTGTTTTGGCAGCCATTTTGGATCTACGAACAGGCTTCACGTATTGAATTTGAAACATACTAACACCCTTATAAATGTTCCTATTGTTGCTTTCAAAGCCTCTTTCCGTTGATTATTTGGAACGTTTGGTGTCTTTGATACTGTTTTGAAGTTCTTCTAACCAATTTTTGCACATACAACATACGTATATTAGTGGCCATTTAGGATGTGAGAACTGACGCCATTTTGAATTTGATACAAGCTTACAATACAACTAGGGGAAAAAGATGTAGTTGTGAAAGTTATTATTGTAGAAACAGCGTAATTTTTCAAAGTGGAGTTTCAAAAGTCCAGATTTTTTTCACATTTGGGGATTTTGACATTTGGGCATAAAATAATGATGCGCGTATAACAGTATGTCCTGAGTATGACCTTTTGCAATGTATTGACCGTTGTTATGGACCATTACCAGGTATTACGAAATCAAATCCACTTGATATTAGCATGACAAAGAGAAAACTATGTGAATACTTCAACATGTTAAACATTACTTCATAATATCGCCTTGCAATAAAGAGAGTAGTGAATGAAATCCAGATAGTACCAAATATAAGCAAGCACGGCATGTGCTTCTACATTGGGGTAAGCGTGTCTTTTTTTTTAAGTCCGCCTACTTTTTTACTAGTAACACTTTGGCATAGTGGAAGAAATCATAGCAATGACATTTTTCATAACGTTGAACCAATAGGAAAACCGAAAATACGTTCTTTTATATGGGAAATCATAATTTTTCGACAATTTTACCGGGGGGGGGGATATCTTATTTTCTTCATTTTCTTCATACCATTTTCCGTCTGAAAAATATCTCAAATCATCTCCCACCCCCACCCCCACCCCCCCACCCCCACCCCAACCACCACCACATCCTTTCTCTTTTTCCTAAAACACTCCGAATGCAGCAAAAACTTCTGGACTTTTGAAAATCTATTTTGAAAAGTATACTGTTTAGATTATTAATGAAGCATTTTTAAAGGTTGTTTTGGTCGATTTTCATGAAAATCAGCTATTTTCGCAGCCTTCTTAGCGGCCATTTTGAATTTGAAATATGCATATGCATAATTTGGAGTTCGATGCATATTTGATATAGCCCAAGACGTCATTTCTTAATAATAGTTTTGAACTAGACACTTTAAGATAATGAAAATGTGGTATTTTGGCGAGAATTTTGGCAGCCATCTTGGATATCTCGCTTAAGGCCACTTTTTATTTTTGGGAACGACCGAGTTGTTTTTGATGGTCATATAAGGAGCCTTAAAATGTTGGTTTGTTTGACTCCTTGGGTATTATAGAGGAAATGGTATTGGTTCCCATACTGCAGATGGCCAAGCATTCAGTGGTCCCTCATTCATGGTTATTTGACATGCTATAATAAAAACTGGGAAGATCCATTTAACGTAACATAAAATGGATTGGTTTTTACTTAACTGTTCACTATTTACCAAATGTTGGGTAATTTCACTATTTTTTACAGTGTAAGTATGTTTATTGGACTCTAAGCTCCGAAAAACATATGTTTAGACACTAAAATAATTGTTCTAGGTGCTTTAGAAGCCAAGATATAGGAAATTATATATTGAAAATGGCGGCCATTTTGAAAATCCGAAATGGCCGCCATAACGGTATTTAAAAAATTGCCAACATTGGTTTTTAATATCAGTGAACCTTTAACTTCAGACAAATGCAAAAATTAGCAAATCCCCACAAAAAGCCAGCGAACCACCACCTAAGGACATATCAACCCTGACTATTACTGTGTTGTTTACCAAACTAAGAAAAAAAGAATAAAGTTAAGTTATTTTGTCCGAATGAGTCCGTTTTTACCTACTGTACAATTCACTTGGTGTAATAATTTTTATAGTCACAGATGAAATAAAGAAGCCCCGTAAAATAATTACAAAGTCAAATATTCGTCATTCTCACCGAGAAGAGTAGATTCCGTAGTGTTTTTGTAACTCGGTAAAGTTTAATTACTGTTTATATAGATTTTTAAAGAGGCATTTAACATTTCACACTTGTAAGACATAATAATACGACGCTAATTGATTGCTAAGATTCATTTTCAACATATATTAATATTTTGTTTAGTAATGGGCTTTCATTTAAAATATACATATGAACCTCAGGATCAGGAATTCAACAAGGGAAGCATAATGGTCAGACAATGACATTTTCTTTTTGACATATAATAATTTATTGTCAGGTTAAAATGATGTTCTCGTTTTTAACAGGGAAAGAAATCGAAGTACTAAATAGTTTTGTGTAAAACTTTTCTAGGTTAGGATAGTCCTGTTTTATGCATACGAACCTCTTGGTCGCAAATTCGGTATCGACAGATGTACTGAGCATTAAAAAAAAAATTATCGGTGATGTTTAAAGCCCAGTTCTTAAAGCTTTCGAGTATTTCCACCACAGACAGCGGATGTACTACAAAAAAGTACTTTCGGTGACTTTAGATCAGCTTCCTGTGCTCCAAACATCGAGACGTGAAAGGACCAACCCTCTGACAGCATTATGGCAAGCATCGAATGTAATAAAGCGACGAATACGCCACAAGTTTCGGAGATGGAAATTCACAGATTTACAAATCGAATTGATATGGTCAGTCATTTTCAGACTACCATCCAAGATGGCACCAAGGTTTTTTACTTTGGCGATGAATAAATCTGTGTATTTCTAAGCTCAATGGTAATGTTTGATAACTTAGGGAGAATACGAGGGGATGCAAAAACAATAAATTCGGTTTTGTCTTGGTTAAGTTGAAGAGTGTTCCTAACCATGAAATTGTCAATGTTGGCAATACAAGCAGTCAAATCAGAAAGTTTAAATTTTAAATCATCCTCATCCTTTGGATCGAATTCAGTTTATAATTGGATGTCATCAGCATAAGAATGGAATGAAATGCCGTGATCACGTATTATGTCACCGATCGGTGAGGTGTACAGAGTAAAAGCTTGTGGATCAATTATAGACCCTTGTGGGAGAGAGTAGTGAAAAGTATGTTGTCTGGAAAACTGATTCTTAATTGTAACTCTTGTGGTGCGGCAGTCAAAGTATGATTTAAACCAAGATTTTGGGGAAATTTACTTTCCATCCTGTCAACCAAGATCGTGTGGTCGACCTTGTCGAAAGCTGCAGACATGTCGAGTAAGACCATGAGGGCAGCTTTACCTTTATCCATAGACTGCAGGATATCATTCTTGTACCCGAAGTAAGACAGTCTCGGTGCTATGGTGCTTCTTATAAGCAGATTGGAAAACTTCACCGAGGCAATGGCTGTCCACATGGTCTGTCACTTGGCTTGTCGCAGCTTTTTCAATTATTTTTGATAAAAACTGATATTTGCGACAGGTCTGTAGCTCTTAAGTACATTGCAATCCAGGGTGGATTATTTGATAACTTGAGTTATAATGGATTGTTTCAAATTGGATGGAAACACACCATTAGATAAAGAACTATTAACAATAGTTGTGATAGCAGCATGATTATGATTCAATTGCATAATTATTATTGATCAGACAACAGGAAACTGAAATAATGGCAAACAAGTGATATTTAAAGTTATATCTGTTCCAAAATGACACTGGAACGTGCCAAAAATCATGATCGCATAAAATGTCATTCACGAACACACTGAACATGCTGAATGTAAGCTTAAGCTTCTCTCGTAGACTGTATTTGCCCCACAGTCTACGAGAGAAGCTTAAGCTTACACACAATGCACCCATGAATGACACTTCATGCGATCACGATTCTACACACTACAACAACAGCACCATCCAGTGTTCAGTCAAAAACAAATATAACTTGAAATATTACCTGTCATTGCCACTATTTCCAACTTCTATCTCCAACCCGCCACGACAGTTCTCGTGTGCTGAAAATGTGTCGTCGTGTGATAGCAACATTGGGAATTTAAACATCGTAAAACCACTTGTAAAACCAAATGGTAAAACGAGTTCGTAAATGCTCCGATGACAGCGTTTACGAGTTATCGAAGCTGGACTAGATGTTGCATTGTCGTACAACTTCCAAATCAAATTGGTAGAACCCACTCCACAACTATTATTCCTGTAATACGAGTCTTGCATACGTCCGCTTAGGTACATAAATCGTAAGACCGTAGTAAAAACTGATAGCACAGGCTCAACAAATTAAATTAAATTAAATTAAATTAGTAAAGCACGCCGTTGTTTTGTTTTCAGTGTGAGAATTGATCGACAACGTCACAATCATTAATTGTAGAGCTGACATTGTTTCTAATTTTCTCAACCTTGTTGATAAAAAATGACAAAAACTTGTTAGAAAGATCTTCATATGAATCACAGTCAGGTAGAATATAATTAGATTTGTTGAGAAGAACACTGATGGTATTATACATTATTTTAGAACTGGAATTCATACACTTGTTAGTAAAGTACTCCATTTTTGAATTAGTAATAAGCTTTGAAACACGGTCCTTTTGAGTTTAAATGCAGTTTCATCAGCATCAGATTTACTCTTCTTCCATCTACGCTCAAGTTACGCCGGACACGTCTCTCTTTGTGAATGCCCTCATTGTACCATGGTAGCAACAATCATGCATTATAGAATATAATAATAAATCATAATGGGTAAGAGGTGCATACATTAACTGTTGCGAAGCGCGATGCCAGCAAAAATTTAAGATCTGTCTAAATAATAATAATAATAATAATAAGGTTTTTATTTCAAACTCTAATCGTGACCCGCAGGTCAAATTGCTAGAATTATTAAACACACTTAAACACACAACAATGCAATTAAGTAGACTGCAGCCCGAAGCGCACGCTACATATTGCAAAGAGGCAATGAGGATAAAGTGCCTTGTCCAAGACACAACACGTTGACACGAGCGGGGCTTGAACTCACACCCTATGAATTATGAGACGAGCGCCGTATCCACTAGGCCACACGTGCTCCAAACTATAATGCTGGGATTGTGTTTTTAAGGGTAAAGGGAATCCATCTGCTCAGGAAAATGTGAATCCTAACTATTTTTTAATCATGAAAAGATAAATAGTTTCCACTGCCTTTGCGGGGTCTCGATCCATGGATTATGGCAGGGGTTAGTCATGCATTACGAAGCGAGGGATCTACCGCTGAGCTATCAAGGCAGCGTTGAGATCGTGAACTAATATCTAAAACATAAACATTAGAATGCCGTATTTTTCTTTTGTTTACATAAAAATTGCAATTTTTGCCGCATTGGAATGCTCAATTTGTAAGTAAATTATGCGAATGCGTATATCAGACAAAATGTAGATGATGTAAATAAAATAGGCAATTCACAGCTCAACCAGGGCGAACTCAGAGTCGTAATTCACGTCCGGATTTTCGGGCAAAACAACGCGGGTTTGTTACATTATCATTCAAAATCAACTCGGCATATTTATAAAATATTGTTTGTAATTCAATACGATATATCAAGCCTACAATCTGTCAAAATTTGAAACCAGTCGAATTGTTCGAACATCTTGAAATTATGAGGTTTCGGCGAAAAAGGGTCAACGTTTTCGAAATAGTCTTTAGGCATCATTTTGACCATAATAATGGACGTGAAATCAGTAGTAAAGTTCCATGTATAAACAAGAGACTCTATTCAATATGTACGCCAAAAATTGTGATATTCTGATAGGTGTAAATAGGTAAAAACTTGCAGTAAACATGACATTCAGCCGAGCGAGACGTTTTTAGGGACTTTAGCCTTAATGGATGATATTATCTCAAAAAAAAGTTGCATTAAACACCAAGGCAAGTTCTGGACATGCTACAATTATGGGAAAGCGTGGCACTGATCCGACTGAAACGTGGTCTCTTAAAATGAATAAATGGTGTAATATTAGAAAAAAAAATTAAATAAAATGCAGCTTCATGAGTCAAATTTGGACCACTTTTTGGCAGTGCAATGTGAAAATGCTGGCTTAAATATAGAATCGTTCCAGTATGAAACATCAAGTTACACTAGCCAGCACTGATGCCTTTTATATATCATTTTAAATACGCCATTTTATTAATCACGAAATCGCCGTGTCTTAATTAAGCAATTGTAAACAAAAAGCTGTATTAAAACTCTGGTATAACACTGAAAACCTAAACTGGTCAGTGTGACTAACTTTAAGCTATTCCAGATGGTACGCATCTAGACTAGCTTTAAGGTAGTCAGTATTGCTGGACTAACAAAGATGACTAATTTAGCCTAGTCCAGCATGCTGGACTCGTCTCATTTTACTTGCTTGACTAGTTTTAAGTTAGTCTGTTGACCAGCTTGACGTTAGTCCAGCAAGCTGGACTAGTTTAGGCTAGTCGCTTGACTAGTTATTGACCAGATGGAATACACATCTTGACTTATTAGTCCAGCTGGATGAACTAATGTAACACTAGTCCAGCTGCCTTGACTAGCTTACTCAAAGCAGGCTTGACTAGTTTGAAATTTGGCTTGACCAACGTCAAACTAGTCAGGCAAGCTGGACTAACCTGCCTGACTAGTTTAAAATTAGTCAAGCAGCTGCTTCAAAACCGTAATTGCAAATCCAATAAAACCTGGCACACAAAAATGGAAAAAATACGCATATATTTCGTACATAGTCACTTGCATGATTTATTTAACAGAGCTTAAACGACGAAAATTAGAGGTTAGTTTTATATTTCTTATCACATTTAGAAGATTCGCCCTTCAAATTTTGTTCACTTTTTGATCATTTGAGTTTTATCAACAAGTTGAAAAACTCCCATGATCACAAGTATGTGGGTTTTTTATAGTTTTTTTTTTAGTTTTTTATTTATAGTAAAATTTTAATGAAATGTTTTTCGGTGATCAATTATGCAAATGTTATGTAAATGACCTTGATGTTTCAATACTATTAGAATAAAACCTTACAAAATTAAACCCGGGTACTTTGAATATTCATCTATTAGAGTTTATGCCAAAAAATATCAAATTTGAAATTGTCCGGACTTCAAGAGTTACTCAAAACATGACAACTGCTTTAAGACATCTTACAACAACAGAACGTCTCAGAAGTAAAATCTGATCCTTTTTTTACTTTTTCAATTATCACATAATACAAGAATATTTCGCCAATATAGCCTCACAGACTTCCTATATGTGTCATTAAACTAGGACAGAAGATGTAACTAAGTCTCTCCAAGCAAATGACCGATAATTATCTCTGTTAGTATTTAAATCTTCTGCAAGTCTCTCTTGCGTGATATAGATATTGCTAACTTGATACCTGCACAAATTTAGATTTCTATGTTTTTGTCCAATTTTCTTAATTTGAATTTTTAACTTTTAAGCATTGCACTCAAGACATGTATTGGTTACGGCGCCAATTAAGGTAAATGATTCCGATTCCGTTTCTTTTGAAAAATGAAATGTTCGCGGATTGTGGTTGGTTATTTTTTGAAGACTAAAGAAAATAAGTATAATCTGAACTTAATTTATCCTTTGAAGGTTGTAGTCTCCATATTATAATTAACCTTTTTCCTCCTGACAAATTTTTTAACACGAACTCCGACGGAGGGGGAGGGGGGTTGCAACCCCACCCCTCCCCGCCCCAATATGTTGGAACAGAACTTGGTTTGGTATTAATAATATATATGATCCTCCCCTATCCAAGATGATTAAAATCGACCAAGGTGTTACGTATATATGACGTCATAAAGTACTTTCGGATCGGAAAATCAGGCAAAAATAGCCATTATTGCAAAAATGACCATCGGATCAAAATTTGGCTATAAAATTTCTAAGGCTTGGCGTCCAAAGACATTCGCACGACCGAGTGACATTCGCTCGCCCTACTAAGAAAACTTCGCTCCAACTTGAAGCGACATTCGCTTAACAAATTTCACGACATTCACTACACTTCAGATTGAATTGGAGTGAAGTTCGCTTCGAATATTCTTGTGTTTGTTTATTCAATAATCATACCACTACAATATTCGCGAGTGACATTCGCTTTCATCGATTGAAATGATGCTCGCTCAAGGAGAGCGACATTCGCTCTCCGTTTAAGCGAATACGTCAGAGAGAATATCAAGAGTCACTCCGCCGAGCAAATGTCTTTGGACGCCAAGCCTAAATATCGGATTTTCATCGAATTTAGTTGCTGACAAAGAAGGGAAATGATAATTCTAATACGTCTTGTAAGTTTGATTCCTTTAGCATGCATACATTTTTTAAAAAGGCGACTGAACAATTTCCGGGATCCCCTCCTTACTGCCCAACTTTGACGGCCTACTCTAAAAACACCTTAGGTGGTACTCCCCTAATTTTTTCATGCTTGCAAAAAATGTAAAAGAGAATACCCAAATGCCTGAGGTCGATTGCTTTACTGTTTTTATTTAGTATATAGGAAAAAACCTTAGGGCAGAGTTTCAACCCCCCCCCCTCCCCTTCGGGGGACGAGAGTTAAAGGTCTGTAATTAAATTCATCGGACCCGCTCTTTATTTGAAAGATGGCATAGAAAAAATTATCTTTGTGTATTTCTTCAAGGTAATCATGTAAGCAGATACTGTATTTCCAGTTCAATACTTAAAGAATGAGAAGGTTGTAACTTACTTGGGTCAAAAATATTATATCAAAAACTTGAGTTACAATTAGGTAAACAAAATTATGGGTTCACATATTTTGCAAGTTGAACTAAAAACTAAGTAACTAACAGATAAACAAAACTTCAACTAGTTGACTAACAAACCAACTAAGTCACTATCTATCTAACTAACTAGTTATTTAATCAATTAACTAACTTTATCTAACTATACAATTATATATGTCATAAAATAGACTGATTTTCATGATTTTCATATCATTGGAAAGAACTGTACATCCTGGCACCCGACAAAGTATTGTGAATCAAAGCAATCTACAATAAGAAAATTAATGAACATTAAACCTGACAGGTCTATGTAATGATTGTTATCGTTCATAACATTTCTAATGGAACAACTATGACATTTCGTATCATTTGAATGATTTCGTATCTAAATTACAAAATTCGGTTTAGGAAAACACAATTGCAAGAGGTGGGCGTCTTAACGTGTTTTTGATCATCTTTGCAAAAGTTTTACGTAACAAAAGAAAGCCGACCATAATTGTTAAATTTCCAGATTTTTTTCCTTTTCAGTTTTTACAGACAGAGTAGTTCAGCAAATAAGTATTTTAAACTGTTCCTTTGATCTTCTACATCAGTTTAAAATATTGATTGGGTCTTGAAAATCATTAATCATCCATTTGAAATTTAATTCTGACATTCAAAATCGCTATACCAGATGACTCAAACCAATCTCTCATCAAAATTTGCTGGATCTCCCACTTAGAACGTTCAATCATCATAATACAAATATACAAAATAGAAACAATGTTGCACTTATGTCTTTTTGTTGTTCTCTTACTCTTATTATCTATTTCTCTTGAATAATATATGTGCATATAAATATTTAACTAGAATTTTAAAGATATTCTAAAACAAATATTTTTCTTTGTTGGCGATAGTGACATTAAATTTACTCATGTTTAATGCCTTTGATCTGATCCCTTATTTTTCTAGACAAAAACGAACTTGTTATTTTTAGAATACTCTGTGAATTCGGAGCAAATTTGCTATGATGGTGATCTTTTACACTGATGGATGTTCTTGATATGTCATTTGGATATATACTCTTTCTCCTTGTTCATATTATTAATGAGCTACAAAGGGCTTCATACATATTTTACAACATAGCGTTAAATTATATTTGATTTCATTAAAAGCGTCAACAATATTTGCGGCAATCAAACTTAGAACTGAGGATATACTTAGTAGCAACGACTATCGACACAGACTCAATTTTCTTGATGAATTTTCAAAGTGACCCGGTCAATTTTAGAAATCCTCCCACTATTATGTGTGATACAGAAAGGTTTGAGTTATTGGTATACTTGCATTTTATGTTTGCTTCTTTGTTTTTGTCCCATTTTCCTAATGTAAATTTAACACCTGTTATCATTTAAAGCGTGTATTGGTTACGGTGCCAATTCAGCAAAATGTTAAAAAAGGTCCTCTTCAAGAATTATCAGAGATAATAGAATGGATATGCCAAACCTATCATTGGCAAATGCGGTATACCAGATCTAAATTCTATGCCTATAAACGCCATATTTTGAATTAAAAAGTGTATTTGAAACCATCCTTTTTAAGACTCAGTATGTTTGATTTTAGAAGAAGACAGTACAAATAATTGCATTTAATTTCACTTATGTAACCGATACTCGATTACTATTTAAAACAATCTAACGTTAGCATAAGCAATGATAAGGAATGGATTTTTTCTATTTTGCTTGATATTCTGATCACATATTTAACACTTAAGGTATTTCCCACCCGTTGGTGCCCCCCAAAAAACACCGTTATTCGTATTTATTGGCAGGTCACGTTAATAAAAAAGATTTTGTAATATCGATCGCGAGATCTAGAATACACATTGCTCATTATAAGCTCATTTGCATAGGACCATACGACACACTGCATTATTAGTTACACAACTGGTAATATTTGTATACAATAATTTAACCCATTTTTTCAAGTCAGTACCAACACCAAAAAGGTCAAGGCACTTTTGCACAAAACACCACTGTAATTTATCATACGCTTTTCAACGTCAATGAAGAAAAGCACAACTGGATGTAGTTTGTTTACATCTGTATATTCAATGATATCTAAATTAATCTCACATTTTCACCAATGTACCTATTTGGCAAAAAGCCAGTTTGATCATTAGAGATCACAGAACCCAAAATCTTCTTCATCCTATTTGCTATTACTTTGACCATAATTTTGTAATCCACATTACGAAGGGATATTGGCCTCCAATTGTTCAGTAACTCTTCATCCTTCCCATCTTTGGGAATGAGTGAAATTACACCTCTACGTTGGCTTGCTGATAAAAGACCTGCATTGAAAGAATAGTTAAGAGACTTGACAAAAATAGACCAAATGTGTTTCCATAAAACTTGTAAAATTCAATAGAATATCCACCAGACTCCGGGGTCCTCCCATTAGCCATAGATTTAACAACATTCGTACATTCACCTAAGCTAATAATACCTTCACACATTTCGGCTTGCTCCTTAGTTATTTTTGGAATATCTTCTACGGTGATGCCAAGTTTTGCTACAATATCTCACTTTCATCGTAATTTATACAGCTGGTGTACAATTTGGAATAAAAATTAACCTCTTCGTCAAGAATTGCTTCAACACCGTTGATAATATCACCTTTATCAGTTTTCAATCTACTGATACACTTTTTTGAGTAATGATGCTTTTCAAGATTAAAGAAGAAGTAAGAGTATTTTTCACTCACATCTACTCAACTTGCTTTACTACGAATCATCGCACCTTTAGCTCTGTAAGCATACAATGTCTCCGATTCTCTTTTGTTTGCATTCAGTGAGACCAGAACATTTTGGTTACATGTATTGGTGTACAGCTCTTCTAACCTGGAAATTTCTTTTTCAAGATATTTTTGCTTATTATTTCTTTCTCTAGCTTTCTTTACTGAATATGTGATTGTGTCATCTCGAATTAAACATTTAATTGTTTCCCAATTTTTTTTAATTTTTGGGTTTGGGTCACTTTTTTCATTAACAATATTTTCAATATTTCGGGTAACCATGTTGACATATTCGATATCACTAAGTAAAGAAACATTGAATTTCCAGATACCTTTACCAGGTTTTTCATAATTATTATTAACATCAAGAGAGATCAATGAATGATCTGACCTATAACCATGTGAGATTGTACTATTCTCAATGCAACCTTTTAATGTTTTGCTAATTAAGAAGAAATCTAAGCGGCACATAACTGGGGGTGATTATTTGATCTCCAAGTATAATTTCTAACAGTGGGGTTCATGTCACGCCAGATATCAACAAGACATTTTTTTCCATCAAGTTCATTATTTCATTTCGAGCCTTAAAATGTGTTTGCATTCTGCCTCCTTTCTTATCAAGAGATAAATTTAGCACACAGTTAAAGTCGCC
>JXSR01S006239.1:34024-47661 GCA_000969725.1 Ophiothrix spiculata
TAGGGATGGGCCTTTAAGTTCTTTGCAGCTTTGAGTACTTTCTGGCGGTCAGCATATCTAAGGAAAGCTACATGAATTGGCCTAGGTTTATCACCAGTTTTTGCGTGTTCAGTTAATCTTGTAGGGGTACGGTGAGCTCTTTCTATCTCTACATTCTCCACCTTCAGATGATCTTTAAGGAATTTATTTACAAATGTAATAAAGTTAGATTTATCTTCATCATTCTCTGGAAGGTTAAATAATACCACATTATTGCGTCTCATTCTATTGGACATATCTTCAACCTGTGCGGTAAGCTTATCAAACTGGTCTGTGTTTACTTTAGATTCAACCTCTTTAGATCTTGACTTTGTTCAAGCTCACCTACACGTTTACTCACGCCGTTCATGTTCTCTTCAATGTTCACAAAGCTGCTTGTTTATGTTTTCAAGAACGTCAAGCTTGTCTAATCTTTCCATGATGCAGTCCAATGTTTCAGAACTATCCATTTCTGTCACCGCTAAGTCTTTTCCATAACGAGAAATGTTGCCGAATTCTTCAACTCCGCTTCCTGACGACACACGACGATATTTTTCACCGGGCTTTCTTCCGGAAATATTTGATGTTTTAGGTGGTGTCTGCTTCGCTTTGTGTCTAGGCATAGTTATTTACTTAAAATAAGGTTTATTTTGACTGCATATTATCAATAAGCAGAATATTCAACGTTTTCATGCAGAAGAAAAAACACAGTATGTGTTACGCCATTTTGGACATGCGCAGACCATTTCTCCATAATGGTTGCAAAACTAATTTAGCACCAATTTTAAACTAGCCGATCTATGCTTGACTATTTTTTCCGATTTTTAAACCAGTTCAGCTTGCTCGACTAGTTTGGCTATCTGCTCAACTAGAATAAACTAGTCAAGCATGCTTGACAGGGTAGACCGACTAGTTTAAAGCTAGTCAAGCATATAACTGACTAGTTTTAGTTTACAGAGTTCTTTATTAGCACAAAACCCGATGAAAATCGGTCAATTAGAACTTTTATAGCAACATTTTGATTAGGTGGCCATTTGGCCAAAATCCCGATTTTCCAATCCGAACGAGCTTTATGACGTCATAATTACGTAACGCCTCGGCCGATTTTTGTGATCTTGGTATCATTGGATAGAGGAGGACCATATCTATCTATTTATAGCAACAATAAGTTCATAGGGGGTTCCGTTGCAAAAATTTAAGGGAGTTGCAACAACCCCCCCCCCCTTGGGTAGACGTGTTACAAAAAATAGCCTGATTGACGAGGGTTAACAAGGGTTGTTACAGAATATGACTTTCAGCATGTTATCAAATTCTCCATTTGGTTAAGCGATTGGGGAGTGAACATATGGATAGGTAACAAGAAGAGTTCATTCGTATTCAAGAAAAGCAATCAACTGCAAATATGATGAATATTTTTCTGTATGTTTGCTTGTTTTTCCACAACAATAGTTTTCTAATTAGTCTTATACTTATTTTATATATGCTTTATTTAGTTTATCAAGATAAACTATTTTATCAAGCGATATTAGCGGAGATATGATCTGAAACAAGTGTGTAGACAATTAGTCTGTTACTAGTAAAATCTGTGTCATAGTTGGGAATATATGTTTGTGTTGACCGATATATAGATTTCTTATGAAATGTATCTCTTTTTTGTACACTAATGTGATTACGAAAGTTAGTATTAAAGTCAGCATTAAGGAAAGGTAATGGGCTCACGTGTGATTTTCTAAAAATTAATAAATCTAGCAATTCATTTCATTAACATTTCAGCCTCGCTGCAAATCCCAGTGCCGTGGTAACGGTCGGCATTTTAGGGGAAATGACTGCGCACAATTATGATATTAGACTAACTTACTAATACACTGTAAGAAACTTTCATATATGTGACCTTCCAGCCCGTATGAGCAGTAAATGCCAGAAACTTAATTTTGCGCTACAGGTGAAAATACATGTCAAGGTCATAATTTGCCGAAATGGATTTTTTGACAGATTCACAATCCTAGTGCTTACTACAAAATATCAGCAAAGTTTCATTTCAAGAAAATGATATGAAGTGTGAAAAAAATGTGCATATTCTTAAGAAGATCAACAGAAAATATAGGGCTTTCTAATCTTTGAATGCGTTTATCTCAGTTATACGTTTTACTCCCTGACAACATTTGACGGACCATGACTTGACTTCTGGAAATCGTGTGAAGTTCATTAAGTTGTCATTTTAATCCTTAAAGCATGGTCTTTGCAAATAATTAAAAAAGTGAAAATGACAAGAGCTGGCATTTACTGCTGTTTTGGGCTGGACGGTCACATATACGTTTTACATCATTTGCGGTCGTTTGATGAAAACACTATCTAAGGTGAAACTTTTTGAAAAAGCAATAGTAGTCTTGTGCTACAGAAGAAAGCAGCGTTAGTGGTTAGAAAAAATATAACATGAGTTATCCACTGTCAATTAAATTTTCTTCAATGCAAGTTGAAGTGAATACATACTCTTATCAGAAGTGTTTCCTAGAATAAATACTTCACCACAATTTACACCTGTATTCTAACGCCTATAAAATGCATAAAGTGGCTCTCAATTCCACAAGAATTTCCGATACTAAATTAATTGTCTAATTAGCATAGAGTTCCAGAGATGATTTAGTATGAGTAGACGATGTAGTTTAATCTTAAGTTACGGCGAATAAGCCAGTTGTCATCAAAGTAAACTAATACTTTCCTAGCGCAACACTAAATTCAGTGACAAAATGTCTCAGCCGTGAAAGGTGATCAAGTATCATGGGGTTTGGTTGGTTTTTATATTAAGCAGATAAAACCAAAAATAAATAAATAAATAAAAATCACTATACAAAAAACAACGTCACATTAGCTTTCTAGGACAATGGTGCAATCAAACTTAGAACAGGGGATATATGAAAGACTTTCCCGTCGACGATTCAATTTTCTAGATTAAATGACCCGGTTCCTTTTAAAAATCCTCCCACTGTGGTGTGTGATGCAAACAGTTTTTGAGCTATTGAAATACTAGTACTTGCTTTGAAATTTATTTTGTCCCATTTACTAATGAGAACTTTATACCGATTATCATTCAAAACGTATTTGGTTACGGCGCCAATTGAACAGAAGGTTGAAAAAGGACCTCTTGAAGGATTGTCAGAGATAAGAGATGGATCTACTAACTTAAATGCAGTTTTACCAGAACTGAATTGCTTGATGGCTATAAACGTCATATTTTGAATTCAAAGGTGTAATTGAAACCACCCTTTTAAGACTCAGTATATTTGATTTTAGGTGAAGGTGAAACAAATGATTTCATTTTATTTCACATACGTAACCGATACTGGATTACGATTAAAACAAATAACGTTAGCTTCAGAATATACTTTCTATTCTTTATTTTTTTTAAATAATCACTTTTTTTTTCTTATTATGAGGTAAAAACCATTAGAAGAACAAAGAATATAGTCGATATACAAAGTGTGATTTGCATTTAGCACATTTTCAATCAGATTTCAATCAAGCAAAAAAAAAACTGTGTCTGAAAACCACACATACTTGAAAAACTAATGTACAAATAATTTGCGACTATGTTAACTATTATCTCAATGCGGTAACAAGGGTTGTCTTAAATAATGAGCTTCTGCGTTTGGTTAAAGGGAAGAGAAGAGTGGTGTGTTGGGATGTGTGCAGCGTGGGGGTATGTATGTGGAGTGTTGTGTTTGTGCCAAGTGAATACTGGTGGTAGTATATCTCAGACCAGTGTCAAGACAAATGCACCATTTAATGTACTAACCTGTATCATCGTGTATGTACATTATGGGAAATTTTTGATCTGTATGAAATGTGTAAATGAATGTTTGTGTTGACCGATTTTGATTTCCCACATAAAGACTCTGTCACACATCAACGTATAGAGCATTACGTATGAATAACGTACAAATATTTCACACACTGAACGTGTGCCGAACGAACCACAACCGTATGGATAACGAATTGAACGTACATAACAAAACCATATCCGTTATGTATACGTTCAAAATCAGATGATGGGCAGTTCCTTTAATATACTTGACTATTCTAAATCTATGATTTTAGTTCTTAGAAAAATATCTGGAAGAGAGCTCCGTGAGTCACTAAATTTTGGAAATTACGTAGATATAACGTTATTTGGGTCGCTGTTTATTAAAAATGTGTCTTTTTCAGAGGCTTTCCAAAACAAACCCAAAAAACTTCAATACGTAGATTTTAAGATAAGTGCACTGTCAACCGCTCTGTCAAATTTAATTTTGCAGAATGTGTGGTTTTGAGTAAAAAACTTCGCGCAAGGGTAAAAACAATATAAACGACAATTTATATACTAAAAAAAAAAATGTTTATATTGAAAAAAGATATTTTAGAATTTTTTAAAGTTTTGAACGCAATGGTGCTTCATTAAAATGTTATGGACCCCTAGAACATATCATCCATTTGGCAAAATGAAAACATTACACCAAAAGCAATGAAATTTGCAATTTGAAATGTTGTTTTTTCAGGATATCCGTAGGATAAAGAAGAATGAATGAATAAATATATTTTTTGAAGATGTTAGAAAATATTTTTGACATCTTATAACATAAGAAGAGTTATAAACATAGAGTTATAAACATTAATTTGGTAAGTAAATTCATGACACTAAAATATACTATTTACAGGATCACAATTTAATATAGCATTCATATTGATCTTGATAATTTGAAACATTGTTGTTGTTTTTTAAATACATAATTTTCAAAAGTGATTGAAATGAAATAAAGTAAAATTATCATCCCTTAAAAATACACACTGATTTTGTTTAAATTTATTGAATCTATCATTTGAAGATGAATGAGCGAGGTCAATTGATCAATTCTCAACTTTCCCTGCTCAGTAGTTTCCCAAACTCCAGATATAACACAATTTGTCTTTAGGTAGCTTCATACGACACCTGCATTAAATCTGCAACTTGAAATCTGATACTAGCATACGGTAACTTCAAAACATTTACCTAAAACACCCAGCTGACTTAAACAATTCTACGATCAATATACTTCAGTGTAGCACTTTCAATTATCCTAGTTAGATGAAGTTAGTTTTTAGGAAAAGAAACACTATTGCATTTATTCCACCTACTTCCTTAAAGACGATTCCTGTATGATTGACATTTTTCCGCCGCTTGGAAATATCGCAACCTAGAACGAGGCCAAGAATTGCTTTTCTGATGCATCCGTGTTTCCATGAGTTTCGATATCTTCCATTAAGTAGCCGAAATATGCGAAATAGAGAAAGTTCAAAAATACTTTAGTTGGGGTTGTTGAAAAGTTTTTGTTTTGAGTTGATGAAACATTTTAGACCCCTCCTATTTTTCCCCTGCACTTAACAACAATCAAGGATTCCCCCTTAGGTGGTCCTCACCCACCCACAATCTCACCCCTATTTTTTCATCACAATGACCGCAGAAGATGTAAAGGAGATTACTCAGATGCCTAGGGTCGGTTGCCTTTGTGATTTTATGCAGCGGCGAAAAACATCAGAGGGGAGCTTGCAACACCCCTGGTTAGACGAAGTTTAAGAATAAATCAATCAAATAAAAGATCAGTTATCCCCTGTCGATTAGATTATCTTTGCTACATCTTGCATCTATTTCACTCCTTTTAAAGTGAAGTATACACTCAGATCAGAAGTGTTTCAAAAATCAATACCTTACCAGCATTTAAAACAGTGTTCTATTACTTATAAAAGAAAGTGACTCTCAACTCCACATGAATATTTTAGACTAAAATAACTTTGCTAATGAGCATGCAGTTACAGGTGATTTCTGATAAGAACACTTGGGCATTCATTGTAGTCAGTTTAAAGACATCGTTAACAAGGCTTGAACTGAACAGTCACCACTTTCAAAGTCATTTAAAATTTATCATCTGCTAAAGTACATTGAACAATAGTTAAGTGAACCTATATTGATTTGTTATATTAAAAATACACTTTGTAAAAAGATAATTTAACGGCAAAAGAAACATAAGTGGTCAACAAACCAACAGTGTTAAACCTGTATTTTATGAAGAGAGTTTGACAGTTAAGATAAGTGTCAACCAATTTATTTTTTCAAAGGATCTTTTGCATCAAATTTTGGTTCAAATATGAAAAAATAGATTTCACCTTGACTACTTAAAACAGACTGATGGGCCAAGTAAAATATAAGATTTTCTGTGGTACATGATACCTGAAAGTGCGCAAAATTGATTAAAGTTTAGAATTAAAAGTCTTTGTATTCCGGTTATTTTCCAAAATTGAAATATGATCCAGGACTATAATCACTTTCCCATGTTTACAAAATAAAAAATATATAAGAAGAATTAATAGATATTACAAATTGGATTTACCGAACCAGTGGTGGGTAAATTTTTGATACTACAGTTTTAGTTAATCTGAGGGCTAGAAGTTTCATATGACATTTCCTGTCTCAAAATGAGTGAAAACTTGCAGATTTAAGAAATGGGTTTGTTATACATTATATTGAAAAACATCTCCAAAACCATTCTTACTTTAGACGATGTTAGTTAAAAGTGTATATTTGTGGAATTTACTTATATATATTTTGAAATAAAAGTCTCGAACTGTGATAAATATTTGTTTTCTTTGTGTGCCATACATATCTCAACAATAATTGTGTTCTAATTTCTTAACCAGTTACATCAAGTTTTATTAAGGTCAACTATGAGCAAACACAATTAATGGAAGTATCTCAGACCAGTGTCTGGACAATAAGTCCCTTTAGTATAAAATCTTTGGGGAATTTGTGATTTGTATGAAATAAATTAAAGAATGAAGGATACAAATCTTATTTACAGCGGTTCATCTGACAAATATGGGGGAAAGAAAAAATGAAACTAGTGACAAGTGAAGGGACACATTTAGTGAGATCAGGTTGTGAAGAGAGAGAAAGTGTTGCTAAAAACCCTTTTATGAACGTAATAAACATAAAAGTAAGATAAAGACGCAAGGCTACGGTATTTTATTCGTCGATGGAGTATTGACTGAAGGAACTTAATCATTTAGTAATGTTTACAAGAGAAATCAGATTACCTAAACGGCATTTGCTCTCCGAAATGTTGTTAGTGGTGAAGATTTTAACCAAAATATCTTTCTGATTTATTTATCCACAAGAAGGATATACTAGCCGTATCTACGGGTCAGTGATACATAGATCTGATACCGTCCCATTGAAAATTTGATGTCATATATTCAATGGGACGGTATTCTTAAAGATCATAATGTTATATGATTATGAAATGTTTTTGAAAACCTTTACGGAAATTTATGATGAATGTATTCCTAACAAGAAATGTTTGTTCAACAAGAAAAAAGAACTAACAAGTCCATGGATTACCAAAGACTTGCTAAAAAGTGGAAAACGATCTCAGAAATTTAAAACTTATCGAAATAAATTTCATAACCTTATTCGGAAATCCAAACTAAATTATATGTTCAAATCATTTGAACTAAACAAAGGTAATATGAAAAAAAAACATGGAGCTCGATAAACAAAACTATTGGCCGTACTAAGAAAAGTAATCAAGAAACAGTTTTTAAGAAAGGATCCATCGCTCTTATCACTGATCCTTTTGAAATAGAAAATGAATTTAATAGCTTTTTTTGTTAATATTGGACCGAAATTAGCAAAAGAAATTAATCATACTGGGAAAATTATTTCGAATACATGAATAACCCATTGTGTGCCAACACGTTCCTGAAACCAATAGTTGAAACGGAAATAATTTAAATCATTATGAAATTTAACAAAAATAAAAGTCCTGCCCATGACGATATTGGTAACAATGTTTTAAAAAGGATATATTTAATTTGTCAATAACGTCACGAAGTGTTGCCAAAATAGTTCCTATTTATAAAAAAAGATGATCCTCAAGTATTTTCTAATTATAGACCAGAGTCAGTACTTCCAAGCTTTTCTACATACGATAATAATTGAACGATTGGTTTTTAACAGATGTGTAGATTTCATTGAAAAACACAACATTCTTAATTCAAATCAGTATGTTTTCCGTTCGGACCATTCAACTTATATGGCCATAATTGATTTTGTAGATACAATTTGCAATGCAGTTGAAAACAAACAGCAGTCACTTGGAGTATTCTTGGATTTGTCGAAAGCGTTTGACACTATTAACCATGACATTTTACTTCATAAACTATTATACTGTTGGTTCCGGGAAAAGTTTTGGACTGGTTTACGAGTTACTTAAGTAATAGAAAACAATAAGTAATCTATAATAATAAGAAATCTAGTCTAGAAGCAGTCACTTGGAGTATTCTTAGATTTGTCAAAAGCGTTTGACACTACCATGAAATTTTACTTCATAAACTATTATACTGTTGGTTCCGGGGAATATTGTTAACACTTCATCGGAACTAACATTTGTGTTATTTGCTGATGATACTACTATTCTTTACTCTCATGAAAATCTTGCTAGTAAAATCACTATCTTAAATAATGAATTAAAAGAGGTATCAAATTGGTTTAACGCAAACAAACTTTCAGTTAACGCCAAAAACACCAATTACATGTTTTTGGGAACTCACCAGAGAAATACAAAAGACGATGATAATATATTTGTTAAATTGAATAATACAAAACTAGATAGAGTTACTTCAGCCAAATTCCTTGGAGTAATTGTAGATGGAAAAAACCATAGATGGTGTTTCGAAAACGATATCTCGGAATATTGGTGTCATCAACAAACTAAAGTATTTTGTTCCTAAAAGAGTCTTACTTACACTATAATGTACTCTAGTTCTACCTTATGTTAATTACAATATTTTAGTTTGGGGCAATACTTGCCAAGGTCACTTGGATAAAATATTCAAACTTCAAAAATGGGCTGTAAGATCGCTCACAAAAAGTCACTACAGAAGTCATTCTGCTCCGTTATTCAAAGAGTTGAACATTTTAAATGTTTATGATTCTTATAAACTTGAAGTTGGTACTTTCATGTTCAGGTATAGTGTAAATCACTTACCGGAGATCTTCAAATGTTTCTTCTCTAAAAAATAATGATTTACATAATTATTACACTAGAAACGGACATGACTTTATTCAAACTAGGAATAAATCAGTTTTTTCTTATCAATCAATTAAAACTTCTGGTCCTATTCTTTGGAAATCAATTGAGCACAAAATTAAAAACTCCAAATCAAATAAGCACTTTCTTACTCAATTCAAATCTCACATTCTATCAAATTATCATTAGCAAAATTTTGTTTGGAGCACAAATGGCTTTTGTAGCTGTCTTGTCCTGTTTTGTTGTTTGATATAATGTTTTTGTTTTGGGTTGTGATTACCATGGGCCTTTAAGGCCAGTAATACTGGCCTTTCAATCAAATCCCCCATATATTTGTTTGTTTTAATTGTATTTTAACTATGTTTTTATTGTAAATATATGGAAAATATGATGGGCAAACAATAACTCAAAGATTTGTTGTGTCTTATTCGCCAAGTGTTAATGTTACAGATACATGAAATCATTATTTAACCGCTGAATGTACGTTTCTTCAATAGCGCCTAATTTCATCAAAAGAAATACACGCCAGTCTGGTGATATGCAGATTTGTTGTATTTTCAACAAAGTCTTGATCAGAAACTATAATAAATGACTTTGACATTAGATCAGGAGATGATCATATTGACGTCATTGTTTGACATTTAATGGATGGATGGTAATTGTATATGTCTGATAAAAATGACAGGAATCTGTGTTTGAAAATAGGTTGCAGGTTAGTTTAAGGTTGGTGTCAACCCAACATTTTTGGAACAATTTTTGCTGTTTCACACACCTATTATAAATGGTGATGTTGATTTGTGACAAAAATCTACCATGTTGGATCTGGGCCAAAATATGGGTTTTGGCGCCAAAAATGTCTGGAAAGCCTAACAAAACTCTGCTAGGATACATTTTTGAACTTAAGTACTTTTTAGAATCTAGAAACTAAAAGTCAAGGTTCGGTTTTTATCTTTTTTTTTGAAATATTGCAAAAAATAGGTCAAAGGTGCCCCTTTTTCCACAACAATGGCAACAATGATTGATTTCTAGATTCTAAAAAGTAATTTAGTTCAAATTTTTACAAAAGCAAATTTTATTTAGGCTTTCCAGAATTTTTTGGCGCCAAAAATGAATATTTCGGCCTAAGGGCCAAAATCGTAGGTTCTTGTCGAAAATTGTCATCATCATTGTGTTCAGCATGCAAATTCGCTTCTAGAAATATATACTTTTATATAAATTTAATTTTGGTTAGTGATTTCCAGAGTAAAATTCTTTCCAAAAAATGAAGGGTTGACACCACCCTTAAAAGTAATCAATTAACAATAAATATAAGAAAGACAGAATGAATGATGTTTGAAAGTGGGCATTTAGTAAGTATTAAAGGAATTTCAGAATATTGCACTGAAAATGAAAATATTTAGATTGTGGATAAATTGTAGTATCTTTGAGTAGTTCAAGGTCCGCAATTATCATTTTCAAGTTACCATTTATTTTCCAAAATGTTTTATTTGTAGAATATAAAGAAATATGCTCCTTGTAAACCTACCAAACTTCTTGCTTAAGCGATGGTATTTCCTCATATTGACTATCGCAGTCATGTATGGATAAACTTTAAATCACTTATCATAATAGCCTTCAAATCCTACAAAACAAGATTGTTCGTATACTATTTCATGGAGATATCCGGACTCCAATAGATTAAATGATGAGCACCTGAGCTGGATAAAATTCCTTTTATCCCTTTGCGGTGCGGTTGCGGTGCATTTTGCACTATAAGGGTACTGGTAGTGGTACAATTTAAAGCATATGATTGAATTGTGTCAGGTTTAAGCTGAAATTCAATTTTGACCGTCCTTTTTCAATGCGGTTCCATGTCATCATCTTCTCTGTATGAAAAGTTTCCGTACGACCAAAACGCATTCAAAACGGATGAATCGCTCCAGGTACCGATTAAAGTATAGGCATGTGTTTCCGGATAGCCGCACCGCAAACTGACCGGATAAAAGGAATCACTCTCGCTGAAAACCTATATATCGATTCAAAACGCACCGCATGCGGAACGCATACGGAAACGCATTGAAAACGGACGGTCGAAATTGAATCTCAACCGTATATAAGGAATCTGACCTTTAGTACAAAACGCATCGCAACCGCACCGTAAACGGATAAAAGGAATCTGACAATTTAACGGTACTGGTAGTGTTATAATGTAAAGCAATGTAAAGCACACGATTGAATGTTATCAGGTTGATTCAATTTTGACATGGAACCGCATTCAAAACGGACGATCAAACTTGAATATCAGCTTCAACCTGATCAGGTCCTGATGCCAATCAATCTTGTGCTTTGCATTGCTTTACATTATAACACTACCAGTACCCTTAAATTGCAAAACGCACCGCGACCGCACCGCAAACGGATAAAAGGAATCTCACCTTCAGACTAAATAGTTCAGCTGGAAGAGTGCGGTAGTAGTAATGCCAAGATCCGAGGTTAAAATCGTGCATGGTCAGTGATATTTACTGACTCTAAGGACGCACCATTTGACTTTCAGGGTTGGGCTGGAAGTTCAGGTCGAGGCAAGATTTTTATTTTTCATAAAGCAAGATGTGTTTTAGTCACAAATCTAAAAATTGTCCGGGGACTTAAATATAATAGTAGGTCAAAAGGGGGTATTATTTCCTCATGTGGATCAAGTTATTTATTTTTCTGAAACAGAGAACAAAATATTTTTTCTCTTACATAAGGAGGAAAGACCCTTTTTCCTGAAAAAAGATCCAGCCCAAACCTTGACGTCTAATGGTCCGCCCCTTCCTTATGTTGTATAGTTTTTTCTGCAGTTTAAAATTGATGCCTACCATTTTTCTTTTCTGAATGGCCGAAAACCTACATTTCTTTTTCGCAACGGCTTTTTTCTGTGAAGTTGCAGGAATATGAATAATTGCATGTTATTTGTATTTTTAATTTCATTTCAACAACGAATTTGAACTGCTTTTCTTTTTCTCTTAGTAAAATTTACACTGAACATTTTTAAAGGGGAAAGCAGGTTTTTTTTTTCAAAAAAGATACCCACATATAGCATGTTCACCCCGACGATGAATTTTATTTTCAGGAAAAATAATAAGTAAGTCAGTAAGACATAATGAGAATCGCAAACGAAATAAAGAGGTCTCGTAAAAAAGAGACTAACGTCATCGACAGAATACACCGATCGTTCTCTTTGAGATAACAACAGATTCTAAATGTATTTTGTAGGCAAAAGAGTTACTGTAATTAAGTGTTTATAAAGTTTTTTAATGGTGTTTAACGTTTCACTTGGGCGAGATAGTAAAAAGATGCTGATTGACTGTGTGTCAGTTACTAATAGCATAAATGAATAGTAACTGAAGAATTCCATTTCCATATATTTGAATTCATGTTTGGTAATGGGCGCTTCGTCTGAAACAAATGTACGTATACCTTGAATTACAATTATTTAAGATCAACATGATCAAGAAAGTCGAATTTAAGGAAACATAGTTGTAAAAAGATGACATTTGTTCTTGACATTATAGTGAAACGTTTGTTGTATACTCAGCAACATTTCTTATGTAATACTAATTTATTGACTTTATTTATTTTTCTATATTTTTTCAAGATTCTGAATTTAATTCTGAACAGCATCTGGTGTGCATCAAAATATAAACATGTTAGTCTTTATAGTGTATTTCAAGAAATATACAATTATTACATTTTGTTTTCAACCAAATATATTGAATCAATCATTTGAGAATGTATAGCTACAGAATATACAAGGTAAATTAATCAATTTTCAACTTTTCCTGCTCAGTATTTACCCAGACTCCAGATATAACACAATTTGTCTTTAGGTAGCTTTATACGACACCTGCATTAAATCTGCAACTTGAAATCCGATACTAGCATATGGTAACTTCAAAACATTTACCTAAAACACCCAGCTGACTTAAACAATTCTACGATCAATATACTTCAGTGTAGCACTTTCAATTATCCTAGTTAGATGGAGCTAATGTTTTCAGAAAAGAAACACTATTGCATTATTCCACCTATTTCTTTATAGACGATTCCTGTATGATTGACATATTCCGCCGCTTGAAAATATCGCAACCTAGAACGAGGCCAAGAATTGCTTTACTGATGCATCCGTGTTTCCATGAGTTTCGATATCCTCCATTAAGTAGCCGAAATATACGAAATAGAGAAAGTTCAGAAATACTTTAGTGGGTGTGGTTAAAAAAAGTTTTGTCTTGATTTGTTGAATTTTTGTTTTGACCCCTCCCTTCATTGAAAACCCCCATCCCACCTATGGTGCTCCTAAACCACCCACCCACCCCCTATTGTTTCATCACAATGACCGCAACGGATGCAACATTGGAGATTACCAAGATAAATAGGGTCGGTTGCCTTTGCGATTTTATGGAGCGGGGAAAAAACCTCAGAGAGGTAGGGGCTACAACCACCCACACCCTGGTTAGACGAGGGTTAAGAATAAATCAATCAAATAAAAGATCAGTTATCCCCTGT
>JXSR01S006242.1:0-15469 GCA_000969725.1 Ophiothrix spiculata
CTATTATTTTCTTCGTTTTGGAGATGGTCAAACCGATCAGAAAAAGGTCAAGACTGTACTCAATAAACTTGTCAACGAAACATATTTCAACGAGGTAAGCAGGATTAGATTTCAAGGGGGAGCAGGAAGTTGGTTTCGGGGTTGATTCGTGCTTTTCCCAACTCGCGAGTGATTTTTTTATTCCACGTTGAATATGGATTGTTTCCCTTCTGCCCGTGAAGGGGGATTTTTTTTTTTTCAAAAAAACTTCCTACTCCCTATTTGAAAACTGACGGTGCGCTCGGGCCCCTAAGTGAAACCATAACAATCAAATTGCTGTGGATTGGTCAAGTTTGCTTCTTGTTCAAATTATATTAGCTCCTTGTAACGTCTTTATTTCTTGTTTTCTATAACATTGATTATCTCACAAAGAGGCTCAATATCAGAATGTACTGCGTTAGAAAACTTTGATTTAAAATATTTCCATGTTAACAGGAAAATTCTTGCCATGTTTACGAATCCGTCGTTGCTAGTGTCTGGAGATACTGTCTGCTTTGCCGGGGTGGGAATGTTAGTCAAGAAGGGAAGGACAAACTTGATCGGATTGTGAAACAGGCAGGAAGGATAATCCGTGAGCCTCGGCAGACTTTTGATGCTGTTTATGCTGACCTGCTAATTAAAAAGCTAGCAGGCGTAATGGTTGATGCTGGCCATTCACTGCATCACCGGCCTGCGGGTCAGCTGATTTCAAGATCTGAGCGCATGCGTTTGCCGTCTGCGGTGACTGGCCGGTTTCTATCCTCCTTTGTTCCGCAGGTTAATAAAACTCATAAACTCAGTTTCAAAGGGGCACAAATATTGTCTGAAATATGTAATTTGTTTCTACGATGTTTATATATGTGCTTTCATTATGTGTAGAATTTCCATTTATGGAGTAATAAAGTTTTACTTGACTTGACTTGAGACACGCTCCTACAAATTGGGCAGAAGCTACACGTAATAGATAGATATGGTTCATCTTATTTTCTTATTCTAAATTTGAATTTATACATTTTTAAAGTAATATTAGCGGTGAGGGGAAATTCACGATTTTGAATAAGGGGCGGCTTCAAAACTCAACCGGCGGTTGTCTGCTGGTTCTGGGCGGTTCTGGGCGGTTCAACCGGAATAAACAATAGCCAACCGCCCAGAACCGCCCAGAACCGGCAGACAACCGCCGGTTGAGTTTTGAAGCCGCCCCTAAGTTATTAACGTAAAAAATGATGGAAACATTTATGTTGTTTTCTTTTAACTATTTGTTGTTGTATAGTTGGGTCTAATATGTTCTATGTTGGATAGGTTTCTAAAGAAAGAACAAAACAAGGAAAGAGGATGGATCAAACGTAACTATCCGTATAATTTAACCCTCGTCAATATAACCTACACTCATTGCTGAGTAAAATCTTACTCAATATTGAGTAAAATCTTACTCAACATTGAGTAGAATCTTGCTCGGTTGAGTCAATTTTACTCAACGTTGAGCACATGTTACTCAATGTTGAGTAAAGTTTTCCAAACGTTGCCTAGGATTTTATTCAACAAAATGAGCTGTGACCATTGAGTAAATTTTTATCCAACAAGATTTTTTTTTTTTGGTCCAAAAAATACTTTGTGACGTAATAACTACGTATTGCCTCCACAAATGTTCATGATCTTGGTATTAATGGAAAGAGACTATAATACCAAACAATATAACTTTAGGTGTGTACATTTCAAATTCGAGAGGGTGTGGTATAACCCTCCCCCATCCCCTCCCCTCCCCCATCCCTTTCCCACATGAAGATGTGTTACAAAACCAACAAAAAATGCTCAGGAAGACGAGGGTTAAAGTGCCAAACACTAATAAATTTAATACAGTAAACAATCCAAAGAAGGCGAGACTAGAAACATTCAACACATCATCATCATCATCATTAGCCATTGTCGATCCACTGCAGGGTGAAGGCTTCTCCAACATGGCACCACAGTGACTTGTCTTGTGCTTCCTTCATCCAAGTGACATCTAGGAATTTTGTTATTTCATCTCTCCATCTTGTCATTTGTCTTCCTGGATGTCCTGAACAGTATATTGGCACCCACTCCGTTATCAATTTTGTCCAACGACCATCTGATGTTCTAGCTAGGTGACCTGGGGTCGATTTCACTAACATGACGATGCATAGTAGCTAACGAAGGTTTCAGCTCGTAACTAAAACTAGACTTCAAAAAGATGTGAAAACCCTTCGTAAGTGTTCACCGCATCGTAAGATATATGAATTATGCATTAGAAAAATCGAACCCTTTGTTAATGTTGCGTGGGGTCAAGAGATGGTTTTAGCTAACGATGGGTTTGGGTCATGCAATGGGTTAACGATGCATTTTAACGTTAGTGAAATCGACCCCTGCCCAAGTCCATTTCTTTTGTTTCACAACCTGGATGACATCAGTCACTTGGTCATGCCTCTGGTCTTATGATTGCGTTTGGTGATCTTGAGCATGATCCTCTCCATGTTGGGCGACTTTAAGTTTTTGCTCCATGTTCTGAGTCATTGCCCAGGTCTCAGAGCCATTATAAGTCATAGCTGGTAGGACACATTGGTTGAATACCTTTCTTTTAGGCATAGTGGCATTTTGCTTTGCATCACATCATTTAGCTTCCCTAAGGCACCCCATCCTGATCTCACTCTTCTCCATACCTTATCAAACTGCGTGTGATCTATTCTGATCAACTGGCCTAGGTATACATAGTCCTCAATTTCTTCTATTTCTGTTTGGTGGATGTAGATTTGCTTTTTACTGCTGAATTTGTTAAACATTATTTTGGTCTTCTTCATGTTGATCTTCAACCCCAGTTGGTTGCTTCCATTGTTAAAGTCTTGTAACATTGTCTCTAGATCATCAGGCCTTTCAGCGAAGATAACAATATCATCTGCAAATATCAGGTGGCTTAGTCTCTCTCCATTGATGTTGATGCCTTTTTCCTTCCAGTTAAGCTTTCGTATGATGTTTTCCAAAGCTGCATTGAAGAGTTTGGGTACATGGTGTCTCCTTGTCGTACCCCTCTCTGGATATTGATTTTTTCCTCTCTGTGTGGAGTTTTACAGTGGCTGTACCTTTGCTATCTTGGATGACATTGACATAACACACATACAAGACACATTGTGTTAAATACTTTCAAGTGTATTAAATAAAATACATTAAAATAGTATTTTTAAATGAAATGGGAAAAGCTTTAACTATTAAAAATCTAAATATGTTATAAACTTAGTAACTTTCCTCTCATTTCCTTACATGTCAGTCACATTAATAAACAATCATTTACTTTTTTAATTTTGAAGACATTCGACGAGTGTGTTCTTGCAAAGCGTGATGAATGTACTTCTAGCAGAGCTACATCATTCCAGATGAGATATTTCTGTGGAATTGACCCGAAATGCAGGTAAATGTAGAAACTATTTAATTCTTAAGGGGTTTTCTCTTAGATGCAAATCCTTCATTTATTTTCTTGAAAAAATTAGTATTTGGTATATTTATTTGTGCTGATAACAAATCTAAAATTAAAAATTACAGGTCACCGTGCTCGTTTTTGAGATACAGGCATTTCAAAAAGTATATGTTTTCCCATAAATAAACCGATTTACCATACAAAGTATAGGGAAAGCCCCAAAACGTCGATCATTATGTGCTAGTAAAATAATAAATGCTCCGTCTATTTTTTCTATTTTTTACATATGTTAAAGCACTTTATGCGCACTTTAAAATACTGAAATAAAAAAATATGGTCGCCGGGTTAGTTTTCAAGAAAAACGACCATGACTGGCATTTTTTGAAATAAAACTTAATTATTTGATGGCACATCTGCGTCTGCATAATTCCCCGCGTATATATAACGCAACTACACCGTGCGTGATTAACCAAACGCGTTAGTAAAGCGTGCGTCCAGTGTGGAATTTGCGCACGCAAAATGGATGCAAACATTTTTTGTTTTTGATTTTTTACTTTTCATGAAAAAGTCGTTATCCCGCAGTCGTAAGCAACTGCATCTCTTAGAGATCCCGTTTGTGCACAAGGAGGGGAGGGGGGGGGGGGGGGTAGATCCATATAGACCCTGGATTTTAATCGCTTTAAAAACAATGTACTCCATATTTAAAACTGTATACAGTAATACACCAACCAATGTTTGTATTTTTCGATTAGTGCATTACCAAATATTTTTGAAATATAGTTAAGCTTAGCAAAACTCAGCTGGCCTTGCTGCGAGGGTGACCGTAAAATAGTACACCAGGCCTGTTGTACACCTATGCCTAATATTCGGACAGGGTCAGTATTTCACTATTTTGAGTATGTTTTAAACGGAAACTTTGAAACAAAAATGCTAGTTTCCTTTTTACCAGCACAATCATGACAATAAGCGCAAATGGCTATTATATTAGTCGGTTATCTTATTTGCATTAATAGCGTCAATACGTAAATTGTTGCTATGATTTACAGAAAAACAGAGTCAGAAATCACCATTGTCAGTGCCTGTCGTTAAATTACTTTCTGTAGTCAAGATTTGTATTGGGACATCATAGTCACATACACAGTTCGTTATCGATGTAGATTATATTGATATGAATCATTTAAATGTCTATTACATCAAGTTTATTGGGGTTTAAAAACTGATTTCTGACACCTCAGTCCTCGGTAGTCTGGTGGTTATAATCATGTTGTTCATAATCATATGTCACTGGTTCGAATCATATTACTGCTTCATGTTAAATAAATTTAATCTTTTTCCCATTATTTTAAAGGTAAAAAAAAAATATCAAAGTCTGAAATCCCAATATACTGCTATGTATGAGGGCCATAGCAAATGTTGACTACGGAAAAATATAGCTTGCCTGTCGTACATAGTTTATTAGGCCTGTAACCATAGCAACAGTTCATCTGACACATTTATCTGGTTTTGTTGTTGTTGTTGTTGTTGTTGTTGTTTTCATTTTAGCCATCTGAATGGGCGTTAGAACAGGCTAAGAAACCAGTTGAAGAAGAATTCTTGTTGGTTGGCCTAATCGAAGATTATGATGCTTTCCTTCGAGTTTTAGACAAACTAATGCCAAAAGTGTTTTACGGAATTGTGAATGAAATGCAACGGAGTAACAGTAAGTTACGTTTGAATATTGCTCTGAATTATCTGTTAATAAAGACTAACATCCTCGTCCTCCGAAGAGGAAAGGGTTGTTGCAACCCGCTAATGGTCATTCTTTTTAATGTGGGCACCCATAAATGGTGGATTTGTTACATGGAGAGTGATTTATGTATCAATTTTTGTCATATCATTTCAACAATCAAATGAAATGTCATAATTTTGGTATGATTTTAAGGACAATTTATTTGACTTTCAAGAAATCAAGAATAGAACCCAAATGAAGTGATTAATTTAGCTTAATGACCCGTTAAAGCTACTTAGCCAGGAGTTGGATGAGGTTGAGGTGGGTGAGGTTGAGGCATCATAAAAATTGTGCATGAATTGTTATGTCATATCTCCTTAAAAAAACATTGAAGTGTCACAAATCTTATATGATTTTAAAGGCTAGTTATTGTTTATCAAAAACAAGTTGGAATTAATAGGAATAAAATTGATTATTAACGCTATTAACAAGTATAAGTCAATAAACTAATTTAGCCAGACATGAAAACAGGCATAAATATGGTTGGTGTGGATGAGATACGTACATTGTGCATCAAATGTTGTCACAACTTTTCAATAATCGTATGAAATGTCATAAATTTGGTATGGTATTGAAGATAATGTATTAGCCTATAAAATCAATTGAAAATATTAGCCAAAAAAATGTATTAATTAACTCTAATCAACGATTACCAGGAAGGAGCTAGGTATGGATGAAGTGAATGAGATGAATCGCAAATGGGCCTCACCTCAAAAATGATGACCTAATGTTTTTTTCCCGATACATATTAACGCAAGGATATGCCTTCAAAGATGGGTGTAGAGGGGGGTGTTGAAATCCTGGAAATTTTAAGTCTCCATTTTAGAAAATGTACGTATGCTATAAGACTCAAAGTTACAAGAGATGTTAGAATACTCATTTCCATTCTTTATTAGAAAAAAAAATCGATATTTAAACTTTTATAGCAATTTTTTTATTTTGGTGACCAATTTACCTAAATGCAATTTTGCCTTATTTCTCTATCTGAAATTACTTTATGATGTCATAATCACGTACGAACTGAGTGTAATGGCTTCACAAGCAACGTCGGTTGCTCAGGTGAGTAAAATTGTCTAGATTCAAATATATTATACAAATATATACCGACTTGAAGATCTCTGGTTAAAACTATGAACCTGAAGTGACTAAAATTGCTATTCTGAAGTAAAATAGCAAAGTTTTAGTCACTGAAGGATCATAGTTTTAATCCAGAGATCATAAAAATATGGTATATATTTGTTTTATATACCGCATTACTAAATTACTGATTTCGGCAATATATATGCTAAAAGGTCCAATCTAATTTTTAAAAAATGAAAAGATGCACTCACACAATCAATGGCAATGCTTACAAGGAATGCATGCGTAGATAAGTGCACGCAATTACTTGCGCGTATAAGTTTGATGAGTGCGTAATTTCGTGAGTGAAACTTACTTCGCGTATAAGGTAAATGATGTAAGCGCTATATAGTATTTCCGAAAGTGCTAAATGGCTCGTTCTCCGATAAAGCGTGCAACTTTGGTTATAGAAATGTTAAAATTTCGACTACTAATAATAATGAAAAACATACAAAATCATAAACTCTTCAATTGTCTGAGAAACACCGAAGTTATGAATTTTTAAAACCCTCAAGGTCGTTTTTTAAAAGTAGCAAATTTCATTTTTCGCACCGTACAAACCAGTAACGCAAAATAAGGATCAATCAATATGAGAGGTAAGTGTGTTTGGTCAATTAAGCACGCGGTCTTTCGGTGTTGTTTCTCAGTCAAATTGTCAGAAATGGGATGTCAAATAAAAGCTAAAACTCCAGCGCTTGTGCATATTATCTTCAAATTGCGTTTGCGTGTTTCGTATTGGCGTAGGAGCCATTTGTTCGAGGTGAGGCGATACTTTTTTTGGAGTTTTATTTAGGGCTTTCATCTATCTGGTTATTGAAGTCATGTGACCAGGTTTTATCAATATAACTCTGTTAAATTTATTAATGCAGTATATAATATTTAACGTTTGAATGCATTTTTATTTTCAGGTGCAACGAGAAGAGAAAAATATAAATCAACATTCAAGATATCACCATCACAAGAAACGACAGAAATAATGAGAAATGCACTAAATATAGAATACAGGTTTTATGAATTTGTAAAAAACAAGTTTTACAACGTCAAAAAGGAATTATTATTCAAGTATAGATAGTGTAGGATGACACCATAATGTTCTGATGATACTTAGCAGTCACTCTGTGGGTAGTATATGTCTGTGTTTAGTTGGATGTTGCGGGGTGTTCGTGTGTGGTAATTGCTCGCGCGCAGGCGCGTGAGCTATATATTATTTACTTCTGAAATGTCAATTGGGGATATTTCGGATTTGAAAGAAAGCCTGAAAATATTTAATATTGTCCGACTTCAGCTGAATTGTACTGATCTCAGTAGTATTAGGAATATTCAAAGTATGACAACCTGTAATAAAGATAATATAAAATTTGAGTTCTGTCTTCAAAATTGTGTAGTATTGAGCACAAAGTGGTTTAATTTTCTAGATAGAGGCTCACAATGCACATGCGTAATCTTGAAAATGCGATCCCTTACCTACCCCACTGACCTATATATATATACCTGGAGGGGAGAAACTATGCACACATTATATTGCATACGAGTGCACGGGGGTTTGCAAACACTTGTATAGCATTACAAAATGGCTAAAATACAACTGTATCATTGCAACATCATTTCCTCACAAGTAACACCTCTTACAATCTCATTGCACGAGCCACATTGGTGTTTGGCACCAAATTGTGCCCTGTTTGGTTAAAGGATCACGGTGACAGTGAAGGGACGCAGGCTTGGCACACACTACAGACATTTAAGAGGTGTGGTAAGGGTCAGGCGAGGTCGAATTGGCATAGTTCGAAATGTTCAAAAGTCGACACGAGGTCATCTAAAGTTATTACATGGTCAATGCAATGACATATAACTTGACATAAACTCGAAATTCATACGATGACCAAAAACAAAATACATTTTAAGAGATTTCTTATTTTGTTAACATTACACTCAGTGAAATATTTATGAGGTATAGAAAACAAATTCATTATGGATTATTTCGGGAAGATTGAAAATTCCTGATCCCTCGCTGTTGGAAGCATGTGTCTACTTCCCACGGCAACGGGTCGGGAAGTAGACACATGCATCCCACACCCCGGGATCAGGAATTGTTACTTTTTCCATCCATGTTATATTTGTATACTACCAACTTAAGATTTAAGCTTTATGATATTGAATGCAACCCCAGTGGCGTAGTCGGACATTTTCAAGGAGGGGGGGGGGGGGGGGAAAAGGCGGGGCAAAGATTTTTTTGGAAGTAGACACACAAATGATGCACCCCAATCTTTGTTATCTTAGCATTTTATGTGACGTTTCTGGTCGTATTTCTTAAAAAAGGTAAAAATCCCCAACCCTTTTGAGCAAATTTGCGCAATTTCAGCCCTAGATAATTACTGCAATGTTTTAAAGTGTGCACTATGCATGCCTAAAAAAAGCTCATACGTATTAAGAAGAAAAACAAATAAGAACTTCGCAGATCATGTTTATGAGAGCAGATAAAACAAAAGGTTGGGTGTTCGGACAAACACTGTTATTCCTTGAATCCAAAATGTACAGAAAATGTTAATTGTGTCACAAAAATGTTATATTGTTTAAATCAAGAAAGCAAAATCATGTGATTCAAACTCAATGGCCCGTATTCCAGAAAGGTGTTTAGCTAAATCTAGGTTTTAATTCTCGTCAACAGCACGACTCATTGAACTGTTCTGCTTAAAAGCTGCAATGATGCATATCATTCCTGGACAGTTGGTCAGTTAAACAATGGTCTAGCTAAACATCTTTCTGGAATACGGGCCAATATGTTAAAAGAATGTCGAGTTATAAATTATAAGTTTATGTACCTAAAATTGTTTCTTTATATCCCATTTCAGGTAGAAGTATCTAGATGAACTTTCTGTTTGCTAAATGTTGTCTTAGACGTACACCCTTAGTACTATAGAAAGAGCCGAGTTTAGCAGCGCTGTTTGATTACCATTAAATATATAGTGTTCATTTAATGTACATTATTGGTTGCGCTATTTATACGAATCAATTTTCCGGGTGTTAAGAATATATGAGCCTTAGTTTTAACATTTCAGACATGGACAAAGGAAAGGAAACCAAAAACAAATTTTATGCAATTTATGTAAAACAATATGCATATAATTTATTTCAAAAAATGGATAGCGCCACCAATAATGAAATGTCAAAATAATTGCTAAAAATGATGAATTTTGATCATAAAAGAAAGACATTTCAGATTTTATCTTTGGATCCCAAGACCCATGATACTTCAAAGAATGGACAGAAATGTCTAGATAATTATATGAGAGTGACCCGAGAGTGCCGCCGCCCCCTTCCCTGCACCGCATAACTTCCCAGTCCTCGTGAGTTGAATGTATTTAACTTATTTAGAATATATTTCGCCAAACACTTTTTGATAAGTGAAAAATACCAAGGTGCCAATTCCTGCAAATTCCCTGGAACTATATTTTTTTTCACTAATGGTTGCTGAATTCAGAAACTTATGATAATTTTCTATGCATTATAGCTAAACATTAAACAACTGGCACATTTTGAAAACACTTTTTAAGATTTATTCTGATTCTAATATTTATGACAATTATGTTGTACAGGGTGTCCCAGAATAAACCTTCCAATCTTCATGGGTTTAACGGATAGTCAGAAAGTATGTAAAGATTGCATTTTATAGCCTAGGAATTGAACTTTTAGATACCGTTTATTTCATGTCAATCAGTAGTATACAATAAAAGTTATGTTGTATCAAACTTTTGGATGGATTTTCGTCTGGTCCAATTTCATGATTATTGTCCATAAAGTAAGGGTGTTTCTGAATGGAATAAAAATGAGTCAACTTGGAAAACTTATCATATCTGTCTTATTATACCTCAAATTTGTTCATTTTTCAGCATAGATAAAAGAAAGCATGTGCGTAGTAAATAAGTAAAAATTGTTACGGTTGAGTAAACAGATCAATGACAATACCCAATAGAGCTTCATTCAAGGGGAACTTACAAACTCGTAAAATTGGACCAGCAAATTTTACATTCAAGTCAATTATTTGACAAAGCATAACTTTTGTTGTGCATTACAGATTGAAATGAAACAAACAGTATCTAAAAGTTAAATTCATGGGCTATAAAACGCAACCTTTACATACTTTTGAACTATCCGTTAAATCCATGAAATTTGCACGCAAAGATTATAAGGTTAATTCTGGGACAAACTGTATTTTCAACTAACAAATCTACCTGAAAAGCCTTTTTAAAACGTTTAAGAACACAATTTCATAAATATGTGAATCTTGCTTTGATGCTATCTATTGTATTCTGTTCTTTCTGTAAAGCAGCATTGCTGCACATGTATCGATTTGTAAAGGTTTTTTTAAATAAATTATTCAAAGAGTATTTCTTATCATAGATTGCTTTGTTACTTTTCTCCTAAAGGCTGTCCAACTGAATCAATTTTCACAAACATATTACAAAGAGGGTGGTATTAAGTATCTTGGGGTTACCCTCGATAATGCACTTTCGGGTCAATCCATTGCCTCCAATATCATCAGCAAGTCTAATTGCAGACAAGTTTTTATACATACATGCTGATTGCTTTAATTCCAAATCCCGCAAGACACTAATACATTAGCATTGATATCGTGTTATTTTGACTATGCATGTACTTCTTGGTACTCTTCATTACTTGAGAAATACAAAAAACAAATAAAAATAATTCAAAACAGAATTGTTCGGTTCATCCTTGGTGTTGGACCGCGTACCCATATTGGCCAAGAGGAACGTGGGTATTCTGTCCATCAGCAACAGAATCGTTCAATTAAAATTAAACCATGTTTTCAAAATATTCCATAACTTCTCGCCTGATTATATGAAACTTCATTTTACAAGGCTTTCTTTAAGTACAATAACAGGGGTAGTACTTTTAATTTTGTTGTACCCCAGGTCAAAACTCCAGTTGAAACCAGTTGAAATCTCAACTGTGTTTAACTGTGCTTAACTATGTTCAACTGGTTTGAACTAGGTTTGAACTAAGTCCAACTGGTATTTGCTGTAGTTATGAAATCCCAGTTGATCCAAGTTAACATTCCTGAATACCAGTTGAAAATTTAGGATTCATCTTGATACAACTGGGTACCGATCACCCAGGTCAAAATTCCAGTTAATCCCAGTTGAACTGGGTTTCAACTGGTTTCATTTGATACCAGTTCAACTGTCTTTACAACTAGGGGATGAAATTCAGTCACAGAAAATTGAATGTTCCAGTTGACTCAAGTTCAACTGTAACTGGGTTCAACTGTTTTAAGAACACCAGTTGATCCCAGTTGATGAACTGGTTTAATTTGATACCAGATTCCAGTTCAACTGGTATCAAATTAAACCAGTTCAACTGGTTTTATTTTGTCAACTGGAATCAAATTAAACCAGTTCAACTGGTTTTATTTTGATACCAGTTCAACTGGTATCAAATAAAACCAGTTCAATTGGTTTAATTTGATACAGTTCAACTGGTATCATTTTGATATCAGTTCCACTGGTTTCCAACAATTCCAGTAGAACTGGTTTATTCAACTAGTTCCAAACGATTCCAGTTCAACTGGTTTCCATTGATTCCAGTTAAACTGGTTTCATTTGATACCAATTGAACTGGTTGTACTTGGTGTCACTTAAACTGGTATCAAATGATCCTACTACTTGAACTGGTTTCATTTGATACCAGTTATAGTGTGTTTGAAACTGGGCTATGTTTCACAATATGGAACTCTTACCATTTCAATCGCTAGAACTGTCATTCGCCTGAGGAAAATAATCAATTTCTTCATGTTAAACTTTGCACATCAAACACAATAATCTCAAACATTTAGAAATCATTGCAGAAATAATTATATCAGATTGATCAAATTTTAACACCACAGAATTTATAAAGTCAAAAATACTTGGATATATATACAAGAGATGCTATACATTCATAATGTGAAAATAACCTGACAAGTTGCAAACCATCGAAAATAAAACACAGTTGCCAAAGCATTAAGAAATCCCAGTAAACGAAGTTTGAGACATCAATTGAAGTTCTAATGACACAAACATAGTTAAAATAGTGAAAAGAAATTCCAGATGATACTAGTTGAACTGGTAACTGGTTTTTCATCATCCCAGTTGGAAGTGTACGACCAGTTGGAAAAACCAGTTGAACTGGTTCAACTGGTTTCAGAGAAACCAGTTCAACTGGGATCAACTGACATTTTGACCTGGGGCCTCTTTCCAAGGGTCCTGCTATGTTCACCTTTTATAAAACTGCAATTCATCGTTGGAATTCTTTGCAAAAATCTTGGTTTTTAAAACATTTGTCTTATGTTTTGGAAGTTGGAACCTGATTAATATGATAGAATACACTTCAAATGTAACGTTTCTGATGAATTTAGAAATTTGACCTTGGACGTGATTTTTGACTATGCTCAGCTTTAATCTCGTAATTTACTATGCCGACCTTAAGGTACCTTTCAATATGACGGGTCACATTTGTCTTGCCAAAATGCCATGTCTTTAATATGTTTTAAAATCAATTTTAGTGTTGTAAAAATGTATATTATGAGTACCTGAATAAATCAAATCAAAACAAAATAAAATCTTTTTTTTTTAAATATTGCACCCCCTCATTTTTATAGCGAGTCCTCAAGACCCCCGCATGTGGAACAAATGGACATATATTAGTCCCCTCTTTCTATCCATACCAAATTCAAGGTCATCCGTTAATGTATGACCGTACTATGATGTCATAATTACCAAAATATGAAAAATCGGAAAATATAGGCACACATTTTGTATTTGAAATATGCGTATGACATAATTTGGAGTAAGATGTATTTGTTATAGCTCCAGAAGCAATTTGCTGATAATTATAACTTTGAACATAAACCCCTCTAAAGTGCCAGACTCAAAGAAAACAATCAAAATTACGTGAGCTTGAGTTCAAAGGCCTCTTGTATGAACCAGTGATCTGAACTGCACCATTACGTTGCTGAAACTGGGGCTCCACAATCTGAAGCTATGTTCAGGTACATGATTCAGTTCAAAATTAATGATCAATCACTTTCATAATATAAATATGCGTAATGTAACCTGCAGCACAACACGCGTGGAACCAAATACGGTGCAAATCAAGGGGATCAGATTGAAGACAAAAACGAAGAAAACCTTCGTGGACAAGCCACTTTGAAGGGTGGTTTACATAAACAGCTGTATCTTAAGATCTAATGGTGCAAATAGCAAAAAAAACTTTCAGGGATGGTTTAAAAGGTATTGGCAATAATTCCTTTTTGAATTCAAGTTGATTGATTTACAATTACTGTCTGAACTTTGGTTCTAAGTGTTTTGATCCACCCTGTACTCTTTTAGAATCCACCGATTTTGAACTTCATGTTCCGTCGTCTTGCATAGAATTAGATATCAGAAAGCGGAATGAGTGTAACTTTATTTTGAGTGACTTTCAATGCTCGGGTGACTCTGAACAAATTTTTTAACAAGGCGGTTCATGACCGACTCATCTTGCATGAGATTGGTTTGTAAAGGCTGGTTAAGGATTTAAACTTTCAACCACTGATGGTTGAACTTGAAAACTTATAATTAGGCGAGATGTGTATTTCGCGCACCCCCTTGTTAAAGTTCTGTTTAAAGTCACCCCTGTTTACGGTGCAACATTTGTTGAAAGGCCTGGGTAAACATACATTGAAATTAAGGAATCAATCAACATGATCAAGGATGTAAATGAAAAAATACATGTTTTCTCTTTGTTATAGGTATATTGTGATACCGAGGAAAGAAAAGAAAGAATTCTTTAGGCTGAGAGCCAAGGATAACCCAAGAAAGCCTCTAAATGAAAACCTAAGGAAGCCTCTAAATGAAGCTTATTTCCATTGGGGTCCTAGATCTTTAATATTCAGGTTTAGTACAGGAGGAAAACCGGAGGACCCGGATAAAAACCTGCGGAAGCGAGCATGGACTGAAAACCAAATGCACATAAAGCGCCGGGCGCGGGACTCGAACCCGGGACCTCATTCATTGGTGCAAAGCGAGGGAAATACCGCTACATGAACCCGCTTCCCCCATGAAAGGAGGTATTCAGAGAAAACGACACTGAAGACAAACTACACAAGTCAGCCTTTTTTGTTTTATTTTTCACACTTTTATTTCAACACATTTACTATTTTAGCAAATTCAAACTACCTAGTCTGCCTGCATCAAGAACCGGTCTCTTCAGGAACATTTTTAAATGTAACATATGAGTATTCAGTTTGCATTTGATATTTAAGTTTCATTTAGGGAGAGTTTGTAAATACATTTTTGGTGATTGTTTAGATTACTCGGAGATTCAATACATCTTTTTGAACTAACCTTTATACATCTCTAAACTGATTTACTTTTAACAATAACCATGACTGTTTAATCCACACTTCTAAAAATTAAATTGTCAAAAGTACTAGTGTTGTATCCAGTCGTAGGGTTAATTGCAAAATAAATATCATGCAAAAGCTACAGTGAAAATTTTGGGAAAATGGCCAACAATGCTTCTATTCACCAGTTAAAGTAGTTAGGTATTTAACCATCATAGTAAAATAATGATTACCATTTTCTGACAAGTATGCGATATGTATACATAGATTACCAACATTAACCACTGCAGTTGAGAGAACAGGTTAGGTCAATATTCATAAATTGAATTGCTACGATTGTTGATATATGTGACCCGTCATATCAAAAGGTATATTAAGATCGGCATAGGAAATTACGAGATACAGGCTATTGAAGCTGAGCATAGTCAAAAATCACGTCCAAGGTCAAATTTCTAATTTCATCAAAAACGTTACCTTTGACGTGTATTCTATAAATCAAGTTCCAACATCCAAAACATAAAACAAATGTTACACAACCCCAGATAACAATTCTACCAGTACAGAAACGTTAAACTCATTTCCCAGAACTATAATAGCTTTCTGGATCAGCTCGATGCCTTTGACCAATTTGGATGTAACTTTGCAATCGAAAACCCATTAACCAAAAGCAACTGAGGTGTTTTTTGGGACCCTTACAGTATCTTTCGATATGACGGGATCCATATGTCATATTTTGCATTTCAGATTCCCAGAAAAATAT
>JXSR01S006244.1:4667-14702 GCA_000969725.1 Ophiothrix spiculata
TTCAGCATAACAGGTCGGCATGTTTTCCCTTATTTTTGTTTTTGATGAATGTTATGGTATCAAATAGGAGTCTGACTTTTTCCCCATCGACTTTCCCGGCGTATAGTAAGCCAATTGTACAAAAATATGACCCAATCATATAGTTGGCTTGAAAATTATATCCATTGCTATATAATTAATATCATAAATATGACCCATTAATACTTCTGTTTTCCTATAAATATGAAAAATCAATGCATAATCGGTTCTGGTGAGAATATTGAAAAAAAAACCCACCATAAATTAAATGGAACATTTTTCACATTAATTTCATGTGAAAAGCATGTTTCACCCTCCCTTCTTGTTCAGAGACTACCCTTTTTGTATTTGTGATTTTGATACCATATTTTCTAATTTCAACTCTTGTGATGCGGGTATCTTGCCAAATTGTGAAAATGACCCTAATTACCCATTTTTTGTGGATATACATGATATACAGGTTTCCTTTACAGTGGTTCCACCAGGATCTTTACATTGACCTAACAAACTTGGAACCTATTTTCTATCTCCTTCCAAATGCAGTTTTAGTAGAAATATTTGATGACTTGACTGTCCTAGATATATACCCCAATGAGCTTTACATGTACGTGTCACCTCCTGAATGGAACTGCCCCCTGCCCTCCCCCTCATTCGAAAGCAACTCAAAATCAATATGTCTGAAATCCAAATCATTCCTCTCTATCAATCATGTCACAAATGGTTCTTTTTGTTGTAGATTTCCAAATGATCATTCAAACATGAGGACAAAATGATACGCAAGGTTTGTCAGAATTAAATATTCTTTTCCACAAGATTTTTTAAAGTAGATTTTTGTTTTTCTTTTAATATGTTTTGAATATGTTTCTACAGTTATTTTACTTTTGGCTGCTTGTTTTGCTGCACATGCTATAACATAATTAATGTTATAACAAAGATTATCTATGCCTTGGTTTGACCAGGCATAGATATTGTCTTTGTGCTATTGGGTATTCTCTTTTTCCTTCTTCACAGTCAAGTTAGCTCAAACGTTAAGGCCCTCGCTTGCAGTGCGGAAGGTCCCTAGTTCGAACCCCACTGGTGCCAAAAGTTGAGTGTGCTTGAAATTCCCTTGGAGGACAAGGTACTAACTGTTAGGGGAGTGTTGACCATATGAAATTCATGTGTAATTTTGACAAAAAATATTTTTGAGTAGAATTATACCATAAACTTACTTAAAAGTAACCATAAGTAACCAAAGTAACCACACTGATTATATAACATCTTTTTGGAATAAGAAATACCAAAACATAAAAATAAAAAAATCCAAAATTTCATTTTTTGTACTATACGTGTGTAATAATATGGTGTCTCAACTCTCCTTCACCATTGGCTCAACCCTCCTATACCCATGGGAGAGTTCAGCCACTTTGCCATTTTTTCTACACCTTTCCTGTGAATAGGCTGCAACCATTGGTACAAATGCAGCCGTGGATCCAGGGGGGAGCGGAAGGGCGGGTCCCCCCCCCCCCCGTAAAATTGGCAAAATCCTGCAAAATCCGCCTAATTTGGTCAATTTTTTTGTTATAAAAGCTGAAAAACACACTCTCCGCCCACCGTAAAATTCAGATCCTAGATCTGCGACTGCAAATGTCACATTATATTAAGTAAGTAAACCCTTAAAAATTTTACTTCGGACACTTAGTTAGGGGATCCTACATTTCATCTCTACAGAATAGTCTAAAATGCAAAACGCATTAGGTCGAATTCAAAACGTCCAATTTGAAGGATGACTAAAAGCATCTTCGTTTCAAATGAAATCGAATTAGTTGTAATTGGTAGATGACTTTTAGCAGTGTAAACGTGAGTCGTAATAGTTTTCACGTTCAGCAAGTATGACGATTGATGTATGAGGGCGTAAACACGTAATTCATTTTTTCTAAAAGCGACTTCAGAATCTGCTTTGGAATTGCTGCAGTGTAAAAATGTACAAGTCGAATCAATTTATGCTAATCAAAAGTCATCATTGAAAAAAAAAATTGATTAAAACTTTTGCCAAATGTAAACGGGGTTAAAGTTTGGGGCGTGTTCATACAGATGAATTTGGTCATGACTATATTCTCGCTCGTAAGCAGCTCACGAGCAAATTCCCAATGTGATCACAATTATAGAAAGTGTCTTGCTCGTGCCAAAAGTGATGCGCCAATAGTTTTAACACGCAAGTTGTGTCCCAGTGTGAATGCAACTGCTAAGTTGTTTTGCTGTAGAGCAGCTCATGACTAGTCATAACTAATATGTGTAAAACTGCCTTAGCTGCTATGGTATTATCTATTAACAATAAGAAAACCCCCTTTAAGCAAAACATTAAAATTTTATGCACTTAGTTGAAAGATAATGTTTTGATAACTTATTATTATTAGAAAGAGTTAAGCGCTATTGTCTTGTTTCATTCAGTTTGAAATTTCTAGGAAAGTAGATTTCGGCACACAATACTCTGCCTTAAAACTTATTTCGTGATAAAACATTTTTATTTTGCTTTAGCAAAATTTATTGCTTCTGTATCTTTCTATATATTTTCAAGATTGATATTTTAATTTCGAGTCGTTACTAAACAAGTTGAACTCATTTAACTTTTTTCAAAGATTTTAGTTGGCTTTTAAAAAGTGCCTTGATGCCAGAGCCAGGCATTAATCAGACTGCTTGCGAGTTCGAAGGCTCGCTAGTCCGAAACACTTTATGCACTTATCTGAAAATAAGGCTTGCTAGCCTGAAAAAAGTTTGCTAGTCGGAAGGCTAGCCAGTTCAAATTTTTAAACAGACTTAAAAAGACTCACTAGTCCAAATTTTAAAAACAGCTTGCTAGCCAAAATTTCAAAAATGGTTCGCTAGTCTGAATTTTAATTTTTGGTAAGTTTCCTTACTTATTTTCTTTATTATATAATTTCCTATATTGTCACGACCTGCACTTTTAAGAATAAAGCGAGCTGTTTTTAAAATTTGGACTGGAATGAGCCTTTTTTAAAATTTGGACTGGTTAGCATAAATTAATAAATTTGAACTATAGCAAGTCATCGGACTAGCGTGCCGTTGAATAGCGAGCCATTTTGCTAGCAAGCTGTCCCTTTTGATGCCATCCGCTCCATATTATCCACTTTAAGAGATCTAAAGATGATCCCCATGTGTAGACCCGGCCAGAAATGGGTGAAGACCACACCTGTTAGAATAGATACATACTCTATCTGAGATTACAGGCAATAATGTGTACAACTCCCTGTGAAGTAAGGCAAAAAAGTTAAAAATTCTGCGAAGTCTACAGGCAGTAATCCCAACCCCTTTTAAGGACGATCGCGGTGATAAGTTCCTACCTGTAGATTTTGTTTATTTTTTGCCAGTTAATGGGTAAGAGTCTAAACTTCAAAATTCAGCAATAAAAAATGGGGGTCACCAATCATCTAAGCGCGCTATGACGTCATATATGATGACGTCATTTTAATTTTAATTTACGATAACTAGAAAACTCGAGCGTTAGGTTAATTAACGTAATTAACTTTTTTTATCTGTATGATGTTATAAAACCAAATTTCGACATTCCCGGCGATTAAAATTGTTTTTTTAAATTTTACCCCATGTAATTTCATCTCTAGCTATCTTTTGAAAACAGTCGGTGATCCCATATTTTTTTTCTTGATTTGACATCCACTTGACGTTCACAATTGATCAGCAAAATATTAAAAAATTCTACTGGTAGCAAATATTTGAAAAATCAGCATTTTGTGGTATAGGAAATCACACGTAAAAAGTTTTATCACTGATGGCCCATTGGCTCGGGAGCACTCGTAGCTACTCGTCACTAGTTCGCGCTATTTTCGGCGCTTACCGGGAAAACAATGCTTAAAAACAAGTTCGCGTGTTGCGTATTAGGCGAAAGTCTTACGCTTAAATACCATGCGCGCGTTTTGTAAAAATCTTCCCGCCACTGACCAACAAATTCTGTAACACTACCCTCTTGAATAAACACTGCGACCGTCTTTAAGAGCTCAGCTTTTAATGATTGATCCCGGGCTGCAGGATGACCCGTAATAGAAAAATATAGACTGATTTTAAAGGTTTTGGCCCCAAACCTATTGAGTGTACATTTTCTCTGTGCCTACTGGCTACATAAGCCCTAAGAAATTGTTGACTTGCCCTTTGCGACTGACCAAAAATTTGCAAAATTTAGGGTCAATTTTTTTGGTGAACTTTTGCCTATCTCAACAGTGTATTTGGAAAAAATATCATGATATTTGGGTTGAATTTACATCAATATTCACAGAAAGTTGTATATTTGCATGAAGCAACAGCCGCGGATCTAGGATCTGAATTTTACGGAGGGCGGAGAGTGTGTTTTTCAGCTTTTATAACAAAAAATTGACCCAAATTAGGCTGATTTTGCAGGATTTTTCCAATTTTACGGTGGGCGCCCGCCCCTTCCGCTCCCCCCCCCCCGATCCCCCCCCCTGGATCCGCGACTGAACAAACATATATCTTGAATAAATAAAGCATAAAACACCGGGATAAAACAATGAAAACATATAATATAAACTATTTTATTCAGTATCTTTGGTCCATTTTTGAGAAAAAAGAAAAGAAAAAAAGATGTGACCATCAATTTCACCATTAAAGGGCAAGTTAACAATTTTTTTTAGGCCTTATGTTAATGCTTGATTTAACAACACTGATAATAATCATTATTGATTTCTGTTTCCAGTTGAAACCCAAGTTACACAAAAGCAAGAAGGATGGAGATACAGACACCAATAAAGCTTCTCTTGGAGCGCTGGCTCAGGCTTCAATACAAGCTCTAGGCGCACCAATTACGCATAATCAGGACAAAGAACTGTATCAACATGGCAATATTGAAACCGACAAAAACCATGGCAACAGTGAAACGGACAAAAACCTTGGCAACAAAGAAAATATTGTTGCCATGGAGAATGGCCATGATGCTGACAAAATTGAGCCCAAGATAGGTGCAAGAGAAACCAAGCCGCTATCAGGAGTGGTGACTATCACTCTTTTAGAAGGCAGAAACCTGCTCTCCATGGACACCAATGGGCTGAGCGATCCCTATGTCAAATTCAAACTTGGAAATCAGAAGTATAAAAGCAGGGTAAGAATTTTGCTCAATATGGCCTTATACATTTCATCAGTATGTATTTTGGCCTGAGATGACTGCAGAAGTCTCTGATATTGGCTGGGTGAAGGGGAGAGGGAGGGGGTAGTATTAGCCGGGGAGGTGTTTTGAGGAAGCAACTAGTTTCTCTAAAGTTGGGCAAGACATCCCAATTTTTGCCTGAAAAGTTTTCTGCCACTATTTCAGTAAGAATATGTGGCCATACTAGAAACATTTGGTTATGTCTTGAATATTTTCAATGGATCTAGAAGCTATATATACATTGGATCAGTAAATAATCAATGTAGTTGAGATTCCATAAAACCCTTTGAATGTTTATGTAAGTTATTCAATAGGGACATTCAACATTCCATCACGTCATGTAAGAAACTCACAGCTTGACACACATCAAACACCAATTTGTATAAATAAAATGGAATCCACTGTAAGTTGGTGTATGGCTTGAGTTTTTACATTCAATCATGATCTGTATTAAAAACACAAAGGTAAAGAAATATATGGCCAAACTATATTATTTAGATAGATTAGACCTAAAACAATATCCCACCCAATTTGCAATAGCATATAGGTCCCACATTTTGGAGGGCTGGGTTCAATTTTAGGTCATGAGCAGTCTGCATGCTTAGAATGTATGGCACACTATTGGTGCATGAGTAAGGAAAATTGACCCAGCAGGTTTTTGAAAATGTGTGAGGAAAGACGCTTATCGTGTTTTTTCCTGCCGATGCTCTTAATTTTGGCACAATAACCTCTTCAAATTTGTAAGAATCAGTTGAATTGGCACAAGCTTTAAAATTTAGAGGGAACGTTGGTCATGATGACTTGATTTTTTCAATTCTTGACCTTTACGAGGAAGAAATAAAAGATTCATTTGGCACGCATCAAAATTCTGTTTAAAAAAACCCTTTTTTATGAATACAGTTGCTGATTGAAAAAAATGTAAAGCATTTGAAGTATTAGTTATCCCTCTTTTTATTAAGTATGATGTAAATATGCATTCTACAGGTGAAGTCCAAGACTTTAAACCCAAGATGGATGGAGGAGTTTGACTTGCCTTTCCAAGATGGACTTGCAGCTGACTTGAATGTCATTGTACGGGACAAAGATATCGGCAGAGATGACCACATTGGAAGGTAATCATCAAATGTTTACAATCATAGAATCAGTGTTGAATTACATCAAATTCTGTAACTATTGTATTTATGTACAGTGTACAGTGCAACCTCATTAACACAAAATCTGTTAACACAAAAACCCTGATAACACAAAATGTTTGTTGGGTCCCAAGTATTTTGATTTCCTATGTGAAATCAGTTGGATAACACAAAATCCTGATAACCCAAACTAAACTCTTTGGCCACAGAGATTTTGTGTTAAAGAGGTTCCACTGTACTTCTTTATTGCTTCCTTTCATAATACCACATGAAAAATCCAGGGATCAATTACAAAAACACTTGACTAATGTTAGTATACAACATTTAAGTGAATTCCAGGATTTTACACTTTTTTCAAATTGATATTTTCTATTAACCCTTACCCTCCTACGTAAAGAGAGGAGCGTGGCTGAGGGGTTAGAGCATTGGACTTGTAATTGCATTAATACATCTGTCGCTGGATCACCCCGGTCCTGGCATGTTTCATTGTTTCCTTAAGCAAGTAACTTTACTCTACTTGCTTTGTGCTTCGGAGGGCACGTAAAGACGTCAGTCCCATCTGAAGTGTTCCTGACACACTGTCGGATGTAAAAGAACGTCACAGGCTAAAGCTATGGCTGTTCGAAATAAGAGTAGGGGAATCCTCCCTGGAACCGTGACCATATGTCAAAATACGTCATCAACTCTAGGACCAGAGTACTGCTGTATATATAGCATTTAAATAAATTGAAGACTTGAAGACTACAAAGTACTACAGGCAGAAATCAGGAATTACGAATTTGTCACAGACAGCGAATATAAATGGGCACAGAATTGCTGCCAAGGCAGGCCATGCTCGGTGGCTTGCCATATCTGGACATTGGATCGGGATGCAGGGGGTTGGGGTTCGCATCCCGGCGGAACCGGGGGATCCAAAAATTTTTGTATGACGTGTTGGGACGTCACCTGCCAGCATTTTGAAATTTTCACCGCATTTGTTGATAAAGAATCTTCCAAAAAATCATTATTTACATAAAATGGTCTTTTCCTGTTATTTTTGTTTAATGGTTTTTGGTCTGCATAGTCATTGATGTAAAAATTATTAGAATATATTTGTTTCTTTTTTTAAAGCAATAAATAATTTTCATATGGCTTTGGGTCTTTTAAAGTACATGCAAAAGGTGTTGATTTTGGCATGATATGAAAATTGTCCAAATAATGAATAATAAATAATGAAAAAGTTCCCTTATTATGGGCTGAGAAAATGATACGCCCAACCAAGAAACAAGTTTCAAGGGCCTAACACCAATTCCAGTTCAGTGGTCAGTATGTCCGACATGGCCATGGCTGTTACAAATACATGTTGTGAGTACTAGTTATAATCATTTAGTAGAACCATGTTATAGGGTCAAATTATAGTTCTTTTTGAGCTACCAAATAATTTGTGTAAAAAGTCTTTGTTATCTTATAATCTAGTAATATAATTCCAATGCATCTTCTAATCAATAACGTATAATTGGTGTTGTAAATCACCAAACATTTTCACCAAATACTCCTCAATGTGGTAGTATTGATTTTTCATCACCAAGCCTCCGTTATTAATAGAAAATGCATTGGAACTATATATCAGATTATAAGATAACAAAGATTTGTTGCACCAAATATTTGGTAGCTCAAAAGAACTATGTTTTCCCCGGGGGAGGGGGGGCACCCAACTCTGGTTTTGGTAGGTGTGTGCATCCCCAATATCTGAAACCCTAGTCTAGGGAATGGAAGATTGCCTCTGAAAAGGGGGTCTAGAGAACTGAAGGGACCAAAAAATGACCCTTCAGAACTAGTTTTTTGGGCAAAATTTGGGCTCTGGAAGCAAAAATTTTCAAAATTTTGCTTGAAACAGGGGTCTTGTGAACTAAATTTCAAAAAATGAGGCCTGGGAACTGAAATTTTTTGAAAATGAAGCTTGCGAACTAAAGGTTGTGCTTGAAATGGGGGTCTAGGGAGCGGCAGGCAAGGCATGAAAAGGGGGTCTTGAGGGACGCACATACCCGTATCACTTTTTGTAGGTCAGTGCCCCCCAGGATGTTTTCACCCATATTCTTTTACATATTTGTCATTTCTTTCCAGTGCCTCTGTTGATCTGTCATCATTAAAGCATGATGTTACTCATGAGCTTGATGTTGAACTACAGAATGATGCCGGTGTTATATCGCTCCTCCTGACTATCAGTGGAATGATAGGGGATGAAATGGATGGGGGGAAATTGCAACGGAATGCTGAAGAATTGGGCAACCAGAAAAACAAATATGTGAGTATGAAAGGACCGGGGGTGGGGTGGGGGAAATGTAATGTCATCAGATTTTGAAACTCCCATTCAAAAAACTTGAATTTAACTAAAGCTCAAAATTTCATTTCATGCCCTTACTTAGCGTATAAAAATATGCAGATTTCAAAACCATTGGGGGTCGGGACTTCTGATTATTAAAAAAACCTACTTATCTTTTTATTTACGCATTGAAATATACGGGCGATACCGTGGATTAATATCCCATAAAACCTGGGGTAACGAGGCAATTCATTGCGTGACCTGCATCATCTGGAAATTTTATTTTATTCAGTTATTCATTTTGTCTAGGGAAATCTCAAATCAATGGAATCACTAAATTTTGATATTATTATTTTTAACTTTTGTTGGTTTGGAGGGATCTGTATAATCTATTATAAGCATGGAACCCTAAAATGGGAATGATGGATTCTGGTGAAATGGCGACTCCCAAGATAATATACTACAGGCTCCTGCATGGGCAGACAAAGTTATTGATAACATCATACCTTTAACATCAGAATTCTTAGATTTTAGAAATCATTTGCTTGGAAGTTCCCATCTTTTAAATTATAGTATTTCTTGAAAGCTACAGTATATGAAATTATAATCCAACTTTCTCTTGGAATACAAAGATTAAAATAAGGGTAGCCAAATCATTCAAAAACATATTGCGGTTATTGCCCACTGCATGCTACACCGCAACCGTTGCATTGCTAAACCAAGTCGGAGATCTTTAACCAGGTTTAATTGACAAACAACGCAAGTGTATCTACCCACCACGGTAATACTAATTATCTCAATGACGTACCATGCTCCTAAGGCGTGACCGCTGTCCCAGTATAACCTGGTTAATAAGATTTGGGGTGTGTCTTACGTGTTTTTTCAATGGACTCGATCAGGTCCTTTGAATTATCGTATGCTAATGAGTATGGTGTCATGAGAACAAGAATTACATGATCTTGATTGACATGTGTGTACGAAGTTAATAGCTTAAAGGATGCGAGCGTGGTGGGCCAATGAAAGTGGGTACTAAGTATGTCGAAACTCCTTGGCACAGGAAATTTACACCTGAAATAGCGTGGGAAATCCGAATGAGCTGACCGGGGTCTTGTTACAAAATGTACCTAGTCAGGCTTACCCTTTTGGTCTTTTGAGTTTACAAAAAATATCACTTGAAAGCTTAATAAATCAGGAACAAAATTGTAAATGTACGAAATAATCGGCTGGTTAGTTTTGATACAGCCATCTTGGTAAGTTATCATTTTGTACCCAAAACATGGGAAGATATCTCTGGGCCATGCATCAATTAAGAGCGTTGTGTGTGCATTGTATTGGAAATGTTGCCGATAACTGCAATATGATTACATATTCTTAAAATTGTGTTTTGTGAAAATAGCCCAGACCTCAAGTAT
>JXSR01S006245.1:7887-19120 GCA_000969725.1 Ophiothrix spiculata
AAAAGAACAAGAACAGTCCATAAACTAAATAAAGAGAAATCTTGAAGACCGCGAACAGCAAGAAGCAGGAGAAACGTCGACCGCGTTCGTCAGGCAAGGGATCCCAAAGTGAGCTCGTAAAGAAATCCTCTGCCACATGTGTCCCAGTCCACGTTCAACCGAATATTGAATTTTAAACGTACCCAAACCAAAGAGAAAAGGGTATGTCATAATTGTGTCCTACGTATTGAACAAAACATATGTACGACAGTTGGACAGAACTGTTTTTATGCCTTCCTATTCAAATAAGTGTATCTCTATGACGCCTTTATCAATTTTCACCATTTTAAAGGTAAATATGTGATCTATTTAGATATACACATTTATTGTTCATGGTATCTCTTGTTCTTAAAATATGGCTTTTATTTAACTATTGCAGTTTTTTTGACTCACTCGGTACATACATCTAACCCGAGTTTCAGAGGGAAATGTGGCCGTTGTAAAATTATTCAAGGTCCCCCAGGAATCAAAGTCCGACTTCCATAGATCATAACACAATAAAGCGTAAAACTAATTTTGCGTGAGAGTTGTTAGCCTATACTTTAACTGTACAACCAGGTGTAATGAGACTGAGTGTCCCCCATAACCAGGCGTCCGGGTCTAATAATGAACTACACGGAATACGTCGCAATCGATGATTTATTGATCGCACATGTACAAGTACGTTCTACACAATTTAATAGTAGCTAGGACATTTCAGTCACACGGACGCTGTATATACACCGGACAGCAGTAAGATAATGGGACTGTGATTCTTGTTACAACGGGAACATGGTTGTGACTACGCTTAAAGTAAAACAACATATACATGCAACATTGACCAAAGTATGGATTTTTCAAATTTCCAATGCATAAAGATGTTTTTGGGTAGTGGCTGGTGGATCCATGTTAGTTTTTCACAAGCAAGATAGCTATCTATAAGTAAATTTCACCATTTTTTAAAAAGTGGACTTCGGTCAGTGTTGCTCTTTAGTATACAATCGCTGTACATACCACTACTGCATTGCAGTATATTTTGACGTCTAGCCCTGAGTCGTCATGGGTAAAGTTGTTTCTAATCTTAAGTTTTCGACCTGGATCGTGATTAAGGTCTGTGAAGTATGCATTAAAGTCTGAATCAAGCTCAAGTTCCTGTAAAATTAAAATCACAAATTAGAAAGTTGAAGATTATATATATAAAAATAGATAGAGATTGAATTTCATTGCCAACCTAGAGTAATAAGAGTTGAGAGGATTTCTGGGTTCCCATAGAGTCAATATTATATAAGATAAATCACTTCTCTGAACAACGTTCTTCGCAACAATAAGCCACCAACTACAGGTTAGTAGTAATAGTATGCTCTACATAAGACCTAAGTGGAAGACAACCCAGGGTAGTGCAACTCGGGGTTGCGCAACCCTGGTTTTACTATCATGTGGGTATTTCCACCGCTGCATATAGCTATATAAATAGAGGAGATTGATGTCCTTTATTACAGACATGAACTTGTGGTTTAAATAGAAAAATATATCCGAAAGAAGTATAAACCAGAACAAATGTAGCAAAACTTTGTTTGTTCGCCTAGCTTTCGGCCCTTACGGCCTTCTTAAGGGCCTACGGAACAGAAAAATAAAACCAAAGAAAGAAAACTAAATACAGTAAACTTAACAGAAAATAATACAAATAAATAAACAAACTACACTCCCTGTCAAATATCAAACGAGTGCTGCTGTCCAACCTGGTGATTTTCACTTCCGTATTTACCAACTTGAAGTTGTTAATGAAGTTCATTTGTCAACCCGGAGTAATCATAGTCAGTTGATATATTTTATACCTAGATATACTTAATAGTAGTATAATGTATGTTCTACGTATAGAATCCACGCACTCAGCGACAGACATTATAGGGTTGTGCTAGGTAGACTATAATGTGGGTATTTCCATTACTACCAACCTGTGGTTGGTAGGCTTATTGTTGCGATGAACGTTGTTCAAAGAAGTGATTTATCACATATGATGTAACAAAAGCTTGTAACAAAATAAATGTGCCTTCTCTGGAAATCCAATCTACCAGACTTGTTAAAGAACAGCTTCTTCCGTGCAGCGGTAAAAACTTGTAAAAAGTAGTCTGTATGGCTCAACTGGAGAGATCAACCTACCAGGTAGGTAATATATGGTGATTTACTCAAACTATCAGAAATAGTGAAAGGTCGCCGCCTAAACTTTGCTACTCACTGTGCTAGACGGCTTGAGGAACCAGTTTCTGGACTAGTGTTCTGGACGCCCACCCAAGGGACACGTGCACAGGGAAGACCAAGGCTGTCCTACACAGTTCTTCTTACACATGATGCTGGCATTGATCAAAATGAACTTCTCAAACTTATGCTAAACAGACAGCAGTGGAGGAAATTTATCATGGCTTCCGACCGCGGTCGACATAGATAGATAGATTTCCATCGCTGCATATACGGTATGTATAAAAAGACTTCGTGTAGAGGTCGTAATCTTGGCAAGGGAGTTTAATGAATTTTGTATTGAATTATATTCGTAATTTAACAATGATCACTGAGCATCAATTTCAAAGACTTACCACTGTGTTAACACTATCATTTATTCGTATATATAGTCTTTTGATTGCTGAAATGGCTTGGTGATGTTTCAGATGATGGAATTCGCCAAAAACACCGTAGTGGCCGGGTATGCCCTGCATACGGGAATTTTTGCACTTACTGGTGACCAGCGCATGAGTGCATGTCCCGTGATAGTCGTATTTCACAGAATCGAATGAAATGACATGAGGATCTCCAGATATCACACAGATATCTGTAATAATGGTTGAGAAATGGCAATGATATATTTTCAGATTGGCAAATAATAAAATATGATACGTATAACCATAATGATCCTAAAAAGTCATAGATGTTATGAACAACAAATATGTGATCCGTCATATCTATGCAACATGATGGTAGAGTACAAAAATATAAATCAATTCTAAAGCTGAGACTTAAAGTTTTAATAGTACCTTAAGAATTCCAGAAAAATCTGTTTATGGCCTGTAACTGATTCCAAAAAAATCGATATCTGAAACGATTTTAACTACAACTTTCAATGTCCCATAGCACGTAATATACTATTACAGTATCTACATGTGACCCGTCATACAAATCACGTAATATATCGCAACCTACCAGTTTCATTCACATTTCGTGTCACCAATAAAACTATATTATACCGAATTTGAAGTTGAATATTCCTTTCAATCAAATATCAATCGATATTTGTACGATATGGCCATTTAAAACTCACAGGTAAAGAGAAAAATCCAATTTTGGTGTGGAATAATTTGCTGCTATTGGTATCCCAAATTGAGAAACATTTAGGTTTCGACATACATTATGTCGTGTTTTCACATGATGGTTCACATGGTCTTATTATGAGCACCTATAAGTCGAATCTAGCAAAGCGCCCGCCAAATAGGTTGGCATAATTTTACATGGTGTAGGGGTGCCAGAGGTACAGGTTTGTCGCTGACATATATGTATCTTGTTTAAATTTACACCATTATAAATGATTTGTTGTTTAATTTGTACCCAAAAATACTTCTTTTTTAGGATGTACCGTACAATATTTTGTTGGGGTAAGTTAATACATTCTTGCTTGTGTATGCTTGTTATGATTGGGTTATTTTTTTTTAATTTTGTAACTTACCATTTCTACTCGTTCCGTTTTCTGGAAAATCAGTGAACATTTCACATTCCGAATCTTTTGCAATCTGTTCGGATACCGCTAAATTTAACATGAAGATAAATGCTGCATATATTAGCCACTCTGTAGACATTTCCCTAATCGGTGCTGCAAATACATTTACATATATTTTCAATTATTTTCACATCTTATTTCAAAACAAATTTGATGCAATGTTCTCATATGAATTGTGCTTTTCACACATTTCGACGATCTTAACAAATCCCTGATTCCGCACGTCCAAAACTTCCAAGATATGCATTAAGAACAACTTAAATTTAGTAATAAAATCTTGATCTGTATTTAGTAAACCTTTACATTCTATGAGACTCTTTGCGTAAGATGTTATATACAGTGCGTCCCAGAATGAAGTTATCAAGATTTCAACGCCACACAGTTCAAGAACCAAATAGTTTCAGACAATGAAACTTAGTGACAATCATGCCTGAAGTCTTGACTTTGTGTGGTGCGAAAATAAAGAAAATGCATGCATTACTTTTTTAGAAATGAGCATTTGAAGCTCCAGAGGGGTTTGGACACTTTTCCCAGTTTAGGTAAAGTTGTAAAAATTCAACGGAGATTTGCAGCATAACCATGTAACAAGAACGTCATCTTTACAGACATAGTCATGATAATATTTGTCCAATTATAAGTGTCTTCGTTTTCGAGATTAAATTAACCTAAATCTGGTTTCTTTTCATCTTCCAAAATCATTTAATATTTTATTAGGTAATCGTTTAGGAAAATTATTGAGCGGGTAATTTGAAAGTACGCTAAAGGGCTGGTACCCTGATATCAGTGGTTGTAGGAATATGGTAATTCAAAGCAAACATAACACCTCATTTTGTCAATGGAGAAAAGAGTATCATGATTGACCAATACCTGGAAAGTGCAGGTATCATTGAAACAATGGAAAGATTTATTTAACATTACCAGGAGCCAGATATCCCCATCGCATAAGTATTCCATCTTAAAAATGTCAGAAAATAAAAAGCTGATGGCATGGGGTGACAGAAGGAACTGCACAAAAGAAGCGTGTGGACGCAAAGGTAGAAGCCGAATTTACATTCTACTGAACCTTTATTAAGACTCCAAGGCATCATCAAGGAGAAGCAACATGCGAAACAAAACAGAAATGTTGGTAAAGATGATATCCCAGCTCGCATACTTCCCCTGCAAATTTCTGCTTTTTTCTGATTTTTACGACCTCTCCAAACTGGGAAGAGTGTACAAAGCCATTTGGAGCTTCAAACGCTCACTTCTAAATAATTGTTGCATGGATTTTCTTCATTTTTGCACCAAAGCAAGTAAAAACATTAGAAATGATTGTCACCAACTTTCAGTGTCTGGGACATTTTAGTTTTTGAATTATGTGGCATTGAAATCTTGATAACTTCATTCTGGGACACACTGTAGTATACTGCAAAACGTTGTACCAAGGGATGCACGTTTCCAGGAATTGTAATCATTGTAATCAACTACCTGTTGATATTGTGGGTACGGAAATCACATACGGTAATGATTACCCTGGAAAAAATCGAGTACAATTCTAAAATAGATTCATTTTATTTTTGCAATTCTTCCCTCTCTCTCGAACTGTCCATTCCGTGAAATAGTGAATAGTAATTTAATTGATTAAATCGATATAGTCCTCCAATATTTGGCAGTGCACGAAGGCAGAAAAATGGCCATACATATTAGGGGAATGAATTATTATAAAATAAAAATTGCAGTCACCGGAATTCATCACCACCATCATCATTATCATCATCATCATCATCATCATCATTAACAACACAACAGCAACAACAACAACAACAATAAAACGAAGAAGAACAACACACACACACACACACACACACACACAAAGTGAACCATATAAAAAGTGCAAAGGAGCGTATTGCTAAAGGCCTCCAAGTTGTTTCGTTGTTAAAATGATTCACTTTTCTACAACCTAATGCTTAATTATTTTAAAGTGTCAAGATGTTCTTAACATTGCAAATAATTTGGGTTTACTATATTAACTGATTTGTTTTGATCATGTAGGCCTATCACTTATTGGCATCAGCCTATAGTGGAATCAAATTTATTTATCTAGAGCCTACAAGTTTACAATTATGTAGGCCTACAGAAAAGTGAATGCCATATCGCAAACAAAGTCTTTAATTTTTATTGCAAACATGTATATAGTGTATACAGTAAAAGGTGAACCAAAATCAATATATCTTGGATGATTGTTATTCTTTTTTAATAGGCATACATGTAACAAAGTTTAGTATCAAAACTATCTGTATGAGGATACTCTGATGGATTTTGTAATGTGTTATATTGAAACAAGCAACGACAGGCATATCTGAGAACTTGCTGGGTGACTCAGATTTACTAATGTTGATAAATTAACTGGCTGAGTTCCCACATCCCCACAAAATAATGCAGGTTAGCCTACCTTTTCAGTGAATTTAGTAGTACACATTCCTGAGGTGCAAATTTGGAACACAAATTCGAGTACAATTTAAGTACAATTCGAGTATAAATTTGTGTACTCGAATTGTACTGAAATTGTACTCGAATTGTACTTAAGTTGTACTCGAATCTGTGTTCCAAATTTGCACCTCAGGAATGTGTACTAGAATTGTACTCGATTTTTTCCAGGGTACACTTCGACGGAAAACAATGGGACATGGGTATCAGCGTCAGATTACAATAAATTAATTAACAAACACTGAAAGTAAAACTCAAATATGCTGACTTATTCTTTATTTAAGAGGTACAAACTATGTGTTCAGATGAAGTTCGACGGTGGCAACAGGTGGTTCTCTGGTGGTTCTGAAGGGACATCACGCGAAAACGTGATGAAGCGATAAATGACGAGATAAATCAAGTGATAAAACACGACCCGACGTGATAACGTTATAAAGGACGATATTAATGACGTGAAAACAAACATAAAAATAAAAAGACTTGCCTTTCAACAAAACAAGATTGTAGACACGGTTCCTCATATAGTTGGAATAAAAATATTTTCACCACTTTGTTATGTAAAGGTCAATTTAGGATTAAAATATCTGTAAATTTATGTTGCTTTTGGTCAGATTTGATAGGTAATCCACCTGGATGTGGAATGGAACTCCGAATGTGATCAGTTTTCTTATGTACTGGTAATGGGGTAACAACAAAAATGTGTCAAAAACGCGATTTTTAGGCCAAATTTGATTTGACCCCGCCTTGGTCCAGGTCACTTCTCTACTCAAGTTGAGTGGTCATATGGAATGTTTATCTCTAGTAGAGTGATAAGCAGGTGATTACTATTGTCTTGGTCACGCTTGACTGTGCCAAGAGAATGCTTGGAAGCAAAGCACAAAATGATCATGCAACGCCACTCAATTTACATAAATAGAGTGGGTCTTACGTCACAGGCTTCTAAAACAACATTGTCTCAAGTTCAATTATTTCATTTTGTTGGTGAATAAATAAACATAAATAACCAAGAAAGAAGGAAAACAGATAGACAATAAAGAAAATATTAAGAAAAATAACATAATATAAAATAGAATAAAAAAATAAAATAAAATGTAATACAATAAAATACATACCTTTCATTTAAACCAAAATGTAAGCTTTCCAACTTCTTAGTGTCGATACAAAATGTTCTGAGTTCTGTGTTCTGCGATTGCTTGTTGCTTGCTTGAGCACTGTCGGGATTATCCACGTTGTCCCCAATTACAGAGACGTACTGTTATCAAGCTATGTTCTGCAGATTTGTTTCACGCACATGACTCATATATAAAAACCTAATGTTGACGCCGTAACACATTTAAAATCATATCCAACTGTAAATTTTACAGAACACGGTTACTTTTTGACACGTGGCACGTGTTCTAATATGTTTTCATGTTTTCTATAATTACTACTCCCATTTTCAAAATGAAACATGTGAAAATTGTTATAAACATAAAATAAACGGTTGTAATCAAAATAATTATCACACTTTTTTTCCTTTCATCAGAACAATAAAAATGTTAGCGTTTTACTTTTAGCATCCTTTTGAATATTTGAACACATCTGACGCAGTGTATTGTTTAAATGTTTAGGTTAAACACAATCAATTGTCTATAGATTTGTAAATATAATTGAAACTTGAAGAGTCAATGTATTTGATGGAAAATATTTGGTTATTCAATGTTTTCTTACCACTTCACATACCTATACAATTTTTAAAATAAACCATCACACATCAACGCAACGTACTAAATGCAACATACGTGTAAAGAAACACACCGTTATATAGTTTCTAAAACCGTTCAAACCATCCACTCACCAGTTTGAAATTTGTTATTCATATCTGACTCGTCATATCAAAACAAAGCACTTGTCGCGCTGCACTTGTGTCCAAATATGAAAAAAAATGTTTAAAGAATTTGAAAACATCGGACGCGTTCCGGATGCGTTATTGCCCAAAGCGTCAAAAGGAGTTAAAAAGGTGTTCGAAGTAACCAAACAAAACATTTTTTTAATGTTTATGCTGAAGAAAGAAAGTGTACGCTAAAAGCCCGGGATAAAACCTTAAAATTGTATCAAAAATCCTCAAAGAGTCTCAAGATTAGTTTATACTACACCTCAAATTCCAAAATATAACTTGGAAATAAATCTAAAAGTCAAAATATCAGCATTTTACCATTAGCCATACGGGAGTACCATGCATACGCTTTTACTATACTTTCCCCGCGTGTACATTACAACACGCAAGCGTAACGCATAACCGCGCGGCTTTACTTGAGTATTATCGCACAATCTGTATTAGTTTATAAATATTCAGGAAGTATAGTTATTATCATAGATTTAAAGGGGAGATACAAGGCAATCCGCCATTTTTATTCCGGCGTGGAGACAAAATTGGGGGTATTCGGGTATTTGCCGATAGCTTGCCGATGATGCATCGCACCTTGTCATAATGCGCGAATATTGAAGCACGCACACACGCTTTGCGGGCAGGTTGGCGTATCATTCGCGTAAAGTATTATTTGCGCAGGTTGTCTCTACGCGTAACTAAGTCTCGGCACTCGGGAGTTGATTTTGCCGCGAACCGAGTTGGACCCGAATACCCCCAATTTGAGCTCCATGGCTGACGACGCCATTACACGGGCTGGTATACAAAGCCCGGTATCTCCCCCTCTATATCTATGGTTATGATACAAATACAACATGGGTTGAGAGGAAGTATGACAAAAAATTGTCCCCGAGGTGTTGGTTGAGACTCGATAATCCAACACCGAGGGATTGCATTTTTCAATACTTCTCCGAAATAAACCGTGTTGTAATTGTTTTACTACACCTCAGAGAAAGTCAAATTCTAACCTAGGTCAACAAATTAAGTACTTTGTCGTGAGCCATATGGTAGTACCATGCAGGCGTTTTTACTACTTCCCTATGTGGGGTTGGGTGCGGGGGTGTGTGGGGGTGTGAGGGGTGTGTGTTAAACACACAAGCACATCGTAAACGCTTATCCACGCAGATGTATTTGAATATTAACGCACATGTGGTAAAGTAGTCGAAATACTTTTACGCGTCTCCGCTATTTGACAAATAAAACGACTGTATTGACTTATGAATATTCAAAAGGTGTAGTAAATCTAACTTCTCCTCAAACAATGTCAAACACAAGTTGCTTTGACATATTTTGAGCATCTTTGTACTTGTATTTGATTGTGTTTGATCTACCATTTTGAGGCCTTTGTTTTTTAACTTCCACCAAGTATTTTAGGAGAGCTCTATGGGTTGATTTAATATTATTTTGAATATTATATGTGAAACAATTATGGTTCCTTTTCCACAGGAATTAATTAATAAACATATTTTAAATTTCACTAATGTTTTTGTTAGGAAACAGATGCTTACAACAACAAAACCATTAAATCGCGAAAGTATGGTACTTAGCATTGTTTGAGTGAAATTTGTAAATAGACTGAGGCATTACTTCGCTTTCGTTATAATTACTTTGTACTTTTCCCGACAGCTTTGTGTACTGCACATTATGGTTCTTATTAAGAATAACAGGTAAACAAATAATATGGGCCGTATTCCAGAACGATGTTTAGTTAGACCCTTGTTTATGGGTAAAGGGAATCCATCTGCTCAGGAAAATGTGAATCCTAACTATTTTTTTAATCATGAAAAGATAAATAATTTCCACTGCATTTGCGGGGACTCGAACCATGGATTATGGCAGGGGTTATTCATGCATTACGAAGCGAGGGATCTACCGCTGAGCTATCAAGGCAGCGTTGAGATCGTGAACTAAAATCTTAAACATGAACATTAGAATACTGTATTTTTTTTGTTTACATAAAAATTGCAATTTTTGCCTCATTGGAATGCTCAATTTGTAAGTAAATTATGCGAATGCGTATAACAGACAAAATGTAGATAATGTAGATACTTATAACAGGCAATTCACAGCTCAAAAAGTGCGAACTCAGAGTCGTAATTCACGTCAGGATTTTCGGGAAAAACAACGCGGGTTTGTTACATTATCATTCAAAATCAACTCAGCATATTTATAAAATATTGTTTGTAATTCAATAAGAAGTATCAAGCCTACAATCTGTCAAAATTTGAAAGCAGTCGAATTGTTCGAACATCATAAAATTATGAGGTTTCGGCGAAAAAGGGTCAACTTTTTCGAAGTAGTCTTTAGGCGTAATTTTGACCTCGATAATGGACATGAAATCAATGAAATTATTGTATTGACTAGAGACTCTATTCAATATGTACGCCAAAAATTGTGATATTCTGATTGATGTAAGTAGGTAAAAACTTGCAGTAAACATGACATTCAGCCGAGCGAAACCTTTTAAGGGACTGTGGCCTTAAGCTAATAATTCGTTTAGCTAAAATTGCGTTTTAGGAATGCGTTGTTTAAATGCTTTCCCTGGTGACATTCGAGAACAGTTAAGGTGTACTCTAAATGTACTATAATTGTACTGAAAATGTACTCATATCGTTGATTTTTGTTAAATAAATACCATATAATGCATCATTTTTTACCAATAGCAAAAGCAAAAATTTCAGTTTCATCATAAAGGAAAAACTCTAAATTTTCATACCCACGTTCCCAATTTGCATTTGCTTTCTTCTTTTTCAGATAATAAGGGTTCAAAGTCAGCTTAATCGGCATGTACATTAATTTAAAAAAATCTCACAACCAAGATCGAAACATTACATTGCTCATTATAAGCTCATTTGCATAGGACCTCAGTACTCACTGATCATGTTCAACAAGGTGCTGTTGACATGTAGATTACGGACGGTGATGCTATTAAATGATAAGTAACGCTACTGGTATTACAACTAGAGTAAGCACTCCGAATTCAGCTCACATTCCCACATAAGGTGCTTGACAGTTTCACTATTATTTTTGCAAAAAGAACAAACATCACTGTCAACAAGACCAATTTTGTTCAAAAATGA
>JXSR01S006245.1:39163-52770 GCA_000969725.1 Ophiothrix spiculata
ACAGCTGTCAATGTTTTCGTAAATTGGGCTAAAAAACACATTTCTGGTCAACTTTTTACTATTTTTGGATTCTCATTTTATTACTATAATGTTAAACTTGTCAAATATGTTAAAAAAGTTTTTTAGCTTATGGCAACCATCAATGGACTCTCTTACCCCTTAAGGCGTAAACACAGAGTGAAACCGCCTTTGTATTGTGTACAATACTATAAAAAATAAGGTTTGACTGGCCAAAAGCTCAACTGTCGCTGACTGGCAACATCAGATACTAGTATATTGTGAACAAGATTCGGTTGATGTTAGGCATGCAACTCTTCATTACACATCGCTGGTCAATCAAAACATGTACAAAAATTAATTAAGACAAAACTATAAAGAAAACATGTCTCCAACACTTTAAATCAAATGTAACATACGACATTGCGAAAGAGTGCAACCAAAGTAAAAATGGTTAAAGAGAGGTACTATCCATTTATATGATGTATGGATTTCTCAAATTTCGCACCTTAAAGTCGCTTGACTTTGCTTGCTATTCAGCATATAGTGTAGAGATGGTCAACACGCCAACGGTAAAAATCGAATTTCCGAGGGTAATTTTAAGTGGCAAAACAAATGTGAAACACCTTTATTTTTCCTTGATATGTTTTGTAGAGCCGGTGTTCTACCTCAACAATAAAAAACAAAAAAAAATCAAATATTCAGGATATTTTGATAATTTGGGGTCAAAAACAGCAAAAGTCTCATTTGACACTTATTGGTGATTGATGGCGACACACGGCTAAACAGAAATATTCAACCCCTTGTGACAAATAATACATTAAAATAAATATAATTACACTCTGAACACGTTCTGAAAGAAAAATTGAAAAAAAGCAAATACTTTTTAAAATAGGGTCATTTTTCTTTTTTTTTGTCATGAAAAAAACTAAGTCCCTAAATATGTAATATGCGCATGCGCAGGGACCATTCCATTTGTGCAATAGGAATTGAAACTATACCCAAACTTAAAGTAAATGCATTTTACAAATGTAATAAATACTACGCATATTACTTTGTTTATAGTTCACGCTTTATTAATAAATCAATTCAATTATCGTCTGAGCCTAAAGGTAATCCTTTTTATGATACAAACACAAATCAAAACCCACCATTCAGTCCGATTACCCCCATCAGTCTAGCTACCATGTGTACGAAAAATGTTCGGTATCTTCCTAACTTGTATACGGGGACTTTGCAAGTCATCATGGTCTGAGCGTATCGCTATTGATTGATTGCCGTAATCTTCCCGTGGTATAACTGCTATCGAGCCGGCGTGACTCTTGCGTCTTGTGGAAAGGTACAAAACATTGGGATTTCTAGAGCGTGACTTGATCTATATGATTTGAAGTTGACATTTTCAGATTCCTCTTCAAAATACGGTCATTGTCATATGCGAACCTTCTACATTTGATATTATTTCCTTTTTTTAGACAGAAAAAAGTTTTTTTCCTATTATTTAAAGGTATTTCAATAATTATTCTTAAACATTTATAATCTCTAGTAAGTCTTCTTTAAAATAGCATCCGATTTAACAACATTGAACTGTTGAATATGTAAAACTCTAATAAACTTAGAAATAAACCCGAGTTCTGACCGAAATGAAAACTCAACGCTTTTAAATAGGGGAAGGTTTTTGCCTAGCACGTAACAGTTTCGTTTCACTGCAAAAACCACACAGCGAAGAAAATGAGGCATGATAATTGTAGTTCACTGATTACTTACAACAGGTGTTCCATGTTGTGTCAATGCAAATGAGTAGCATTCACTTTTAATGACAGAGTCTCAATTCCCAACATTTATTATAACCGTCTTCGGGCGTAGATCTGGTTGACCAAGTGTCGCCACTGATTTCATGTCAGGTAAAATATGACGATATGCGATTTTCAATTATTTTTTTTAATTACTTCTGATTTTCGTGAAATTTGCAGGAGTTCATATTTTTACTATGTAGTTTGAAAATATTAAAATATACATACATTTTTTGAACTTTGGTCGAAAATACACTGGACAAAAAAAGGTGTTTCGCTCAACTGTAGTGTGGGAATACATTGACCACGTCTATATAGTGTGAGCCTGCCTTGCGCACGAAAAGATGGCAGGAAATCCATGTCTTTTCTTACTCTCACTATCCTTTATAGTATTCAATTTAGATTCAGAGGGTCCTCCTAGCTTAACGGAGACTAACTTAACACACCCACTGATATGTGATTTCTCTTTAGTAATAACACTGGTATGGTTTTAATTGAATTACATAAAGCAGTCGACATAATGTTGATCATGCCATTCTTTTGAAAAAGCTTGAAGTCCGGTGTGTATCCAAGAACAGTGTACTATATATTTTTGCAAACTGTATTAAATGACAAATATTTGGCTGGCAAAATTTTCCAAAAAAGTTGCCAATTGGCGACTTTTGGAGTTGACAATTGGCAAATTGTATACCAAAAATTGTATTTTGGCTTATTAATTTATATTTATAACCTTTTGTTCGAAAAGCTGCCAATTGGCAACTTTAGTTGGTAAAGCTGACAATTGACAACTTTTATCAAAAGCAATATTTATTTGTCTGGCCAAGATTTTGTAATAAAAGTTGCCAATTGGCAACTATACCACGTCTTTTGGCGAGAACATGTTTGCTATTTATATGCAAAGTTGCCAATCGGCAACTTTTGAAGCAAAATTCAAACATTTGGCCATACAAATGTTAAATTTGTAATTTAATACAATTTGAAAATATTTTATACACTGTTCATTGTTGATCAGTTTATATCATACTTGCGGCAGGAAATTGATAATGTTAACCACTTTCCACTCCTTGTGATATATCAAGTGGTGTTCCTTACGGTAGTATCCTAAGACCACTTTTATTTTTGTGTATGACATGTCCGTAAGTGCCGATTGCAATCTGCTTTTATATACTGACATGACTGATAATAGTTCCTTGCTGGTGTCTGGTAAGACCTTAAACTCATTACTGAAAACTTAAGCATTGAGTCGTGGAATCGTGTAGGCAAATTAAAATGGTTGATATTGAATTTTCAATTCATTGAAGTAAAATAGAAGCTATTATGATTGGGAAAAAAAGGAAACTTAAACCACTTCATGATCTCTCTGTCACTTTTGTAATGGCATGGTATAACAATAATCACCTCTACTTCTGTTAGCTTTTTCGGGTCACTCTCACAATACACTTTCTGGTGTCAAATATAATCAAAATGCACAACGAGAGAGTCACATAGATATTTTAGTTACAAAGTTTGAAACTCAAATCCCGCAAGACACTGTCATCAGTACTAATAATGTGTCATTTTGATTATGCATGTCTATCGTGGTATTCGACTTTGTCTCAAAATCATAGTTGGGTTGAATTTTGAGCTGGTAAATTTGTGTTTCTAGAGGCTGCCCTCTCCTTTTTGTCTTGCTGTGCTAACCTTTTTCTTGAGAAACCAATGGACATAACATTTTATTGCACTTTTAGGGCTGTCCTTAGTGATTTGTATATGACTGATTATCTGTGTAGTATAATCAAATATCTGTGCAATTATTATGATAAATATAATGTGTTTATATTGCTATTTGTATGTATTAAATTAATGTTTTTGAATATCAAATCACCGTGACCCGGCACCTCCGGCATCAAGGTAATGCCCTACTTGATTGTATCACAACGACCCAACATGTTCATAGATGGTTCAGTTCAGAAAACTTTAAGGTTGCGACAATAGCAACATCTCTTCCACCTTCGTTATTACAGCACTTTGGTTTAATAATATTTGAATGAGAATAAACAAATAAGTGCGTACAGTTTTGACTTTGTGCTCTCTCTCTACAAGTGATCTTCGATCCAGATCAATGTGCATCTCCGTAAGCAGCGTTTCATATAGACTCCGTCAGATTCGGATCCGGCGCCCGTCATTGCCAGTGAAGCGTCAGCAAAGCAGTGTAGGAAGATTTTGATTTCATATCTGGATTTGCAAGATGCGTATTTGATATTGATTTACCCTCCTTGCAGATAGTGTGAAAGGGCATATCTAAGTGTCAACAACAATGGCTGTCATATATTTGTTGCCTTGTTGCATTGTAAAAGACTTAGAAGACTTCGGTGTGAAATCTAAAGCCAAATTTGTGACAATAAAACTCTACCACTTTACCTAGTTGTGCCGAACCACAGAAAAATATTTCGATTTTCCCAATCTTCTGGTCTCGGAAATTTTGAAAGAGCTGCGCAAAGGATAAAAACGTTTATAACAAAAAAAAAACATTATAAAAACATATTAAAAACATTATAACGAAGTTGTTACGTATGTGGCTAAATGACATTTTTCAGAGGTAATATATTTTATGAGATGGCCCTTGGTGTAATATGGTCGCCATACAGAGTTTTTTTCTTAGAGCGTGTGGTTATTGGTTGTCCAAACACGATGACTCAGTTGCTGGCTATAAAGTCACATGCACCACTGTCTGATCAATATAGCCATTTATAGCTAAAGTCACATTATTGGTGACGCTATTTCTATAAATCAATTTTTAAAGAAACTTAACTCTAATTACTCTGCGGTTCGGAAGTCATGTTAAGCTGTTGTCCCCTGATCGAATGCCCATTCCTAGGGAGCTGCACCAGTGTATACCTGCAGAGTCTTGATTTTACAGCTTTCCTTTCGTCATGTTTTTTTTTTCCATTTACTTCCGGAAACTTACCTTTTCAAAATCTGGTCTTCCGGGTTGCAATTTAGTCCTCATACCGGTGAGGGCATCCTTTTGATGCTTGGCGTGAGCTGCATTTAAAGCGAGTTGTAAAGCAACACTATTGACGTCATCCTGGGAAAATACAAAAGAGAAAATGAGTATAAACTCGAGATAAACTTGAGATCAAAGAAAGACTAATTGATAAGTCTTCTCAGTTTTGCCCCATAGACTAATGACCTACCAATAACGCATTGTTATCATAAACAGAGGTAAAAATAACGTAATCGAGGTACCTTCTTGGTTCTCCCTTTAACTTACTCGACGCATAGCAATTATAAACAACGATTATCAAAAATCAAGTCATTGTCAAAGTACGTTTATGTTCTTCAAATAGATTTACCCAATTAGCAGTCATAAACAAATGAATATCCAAGAATCCAGCATTCCTCTAAAGACTTACCCGACGCATTGCAATCAGAAACAAATGGATGTGAAAAAATCGAGCCATTGATGAGGTACCTTCTTGTTTTCTCTATAGACTTACCTGACACATGGCAGTCATAAACAATTGCAGTCATATATTTGTTGCCTTGTTGCATTGTAAAAGACTTAGAAGACTTCGGTGTGAAATCTAAAGCCAAATTTGTGACAATAAAACTCTACCACTTTACCTAGTTGTGCCGAACCACAGAAAAATATTTCGATTTTCCCAATCTTCTGGTCTCGGAAATTTTGAAAGAGCTGCGCAAAGGATAAAAACGTTTATAACAAAAAAAAAACATTATAAAAACATATTAAAAACATTATAACGAAGTTGTTACGTATGTGGCTAAATGACATTTTTCAGAGGTAATATATTTTATGAGATGGCCCTTGGTGTAATATGGTCGCCATACAGAGTTTTTTTCTTAGAGCGTGTGGTTATTGGTTGTCCAAACACGATGACTCAGTTGCTGGCTATAAAGTCACATGCACCACTGTCTGATCAATATAGCCATTTATAGCTAAAGTCACATTATTGGTGACGCTATTTCTATAAATCAATTTTTAAAGAAACTTAACTCTAATTACTCTGCGGTTCGGAAGTCATGTTAAGCTGTTGTCCCCTGATCGAATGCCCATTCCTAGGGAGCTGCACCAGTGTATACCTGCAGAGTCTTGATTTTACAGCTTTCCTTTCGTCATGTTTTTTTTTTCCATTTACTTCCGGAAACTTACCTTTTCAAAATCTGGTCTTCCGGGTTGCAATTTAGTCCTCATACCGGTGAGGGCATCCTTTTGATGCTTGGCGTGAGCTGCATTTAAAGCGAGTTGTAAAGCAACACTATTGACGTCATCCTGGGAAAATACAAAAGAGAAAATGAGTATAAACTCGAGATAAACTTGAGATCAAAGAAAGACTAATTGATAAGTCTTCTCAGTTTTGCCCCATAGACTAATGACCTACCAATAACGCATTGTTATCATAAACAGAGGTAAAAATAACGTAATCGAGGTACCTTCTTGGTTCTCCCTTTAACTTACTCGACGCATAGCAATTATAAACAACGATTATCAAAAATCAAGTCATTGTCAAAGTACGTTTATGTTCTTCAAATAGATTTACCCAATTAGCAGTCATAAACAAATGAACATCAAAGAATCCAGCATTCCTCTAAAGACTTACCCGACGCATTGCAATCAGAAACAAATGGATGTGAAAAAATCGAGCCATTGATGAGGTACCTTCTTGTTTTCTCTATAGACTTACCTGACGCATGGCAGTCATAAACAATTGAATATCAAAGAATCTAGCAATTGATGAGGTACCTTGCACAGATATTATCGCCTAACTCAAGCCCTGTGCAATTTCAACTCAACAGGGGTTCTGATGTCTAATTGAACTGATTCTGCGCATTTAATCTTCAGCGAATCACCGATTTGACCTTTTGAATGTGGGTCAAATATCATACATTGATATTCAATAATACAAGTCACGCAGCGTTAGTTAATCGGCGAATTAGCATTTTTTTATAAAGGTGCGCATGTCTTGTCCTACGTCATATATGTTTTAATTGGGTTTATAAGCACATGTCTGGCTGATTTGAGCTTTTATTTTCTGAAAATTTTTATGAATATTACGAGCGAAAAAACGTAATAGGAAGCGAAAAACAATGAAATGTATACCCTATTAAAGCTTGATATTTCAACAATCACATTGCACTATTCAAATTTCGTTCCGTGTTATATAAAAAATAAATAATGGACGATAAAGATCAAAGAGTGAGAAATGTTTGTAATATTTACAATAGTAAACCGTTATACGTGTACTGCTTGACGTCATCTAATTAGGACTCTGCTCGCTAAGCGGATCAATGAAACCGATTGAAATCATCTGTACAATAATAGCTGTGCCTTGTTTCCTCTATGCATGTAGACCTACTCGACGCATCGCAGTCATAATCAAAATATTGAAATCAAAGGATCGACCCATTAATGAGATATCTTTTTTTTTTCTATAGACTTACCTGACGCATGGCAGTCATAATCAAATGGATATCAGAGAATCAAGCCGTTGATGAGGTACCTTCTTGTTTCCTCTATAGACTTGCCTGACACATAGAAGTCATAAACAAATGGACATTAAAGGATCGAACCATTGATGAGGTGCCTTCATGCTTCTCCTATAGACTTACCTGATGCATCGCAGTCATAAATTAAATATGGAAATCAAAGGATCGAACCATTGATGAGGTACCTTCTTTTTTCCTCTATAGACTTACCTGACACATAGGAGTCATAAACAAATGGAAATCAAAGGATCAAAACATTGATGAGGTACCTTCTTGTTTCTCCTATATAGACCCACTCGACGCATTGGAGTCATAAATAACATATGGAAATCAAGGGATCGAACCATTGATGAATAGACCCACTCGACGCATCGCAGTCTATTAAAATATGGAAATCGAAGGATCGAACCATTGATGAGGTACCTTCTTGTTTCTCCTATAGACTTATCCGACGCATTGCAGTCATACACAAATGAATATTAAAGAATCAAGCCATTAATGAGGTACCTTCTTGTTTCCTCTGTAGACCAACTCGCCGCATCGCATTCATAAACAAAATACGGAAATCAAAGGATCAAACCATTGATGGGGTACCTTCTTGTTTGTTTGTCCTATAGATTTACCTGACGCATAGCAGTCATAAACAAATGGAGATCAAAGAATCGAGCCATAGACGAGGTATCTTCTTCTTCCTCCAACTCTGATAACATTTTCAAGAACCACTCAAACGCTGTGGGACTTCTGTTTATCCAGATAAAATCAACCTGCAATAAAAGTTTCCAATAAGTATTCAGAATCATACATTCCTCCCACGAACCCAGCAATGAGCCAGGCGCGCTGCCTAGATTAGTTGTGTTGCAGAGGCTAGTGGACACCTCTGAGCAAGAGCTAGATCATACATCGTTCGGTATACCGGAATCACTTCGTTCCATCGAACATTGCAAAGTAATTCCACCCACATTCGTCCTATTGGGAAGGAATTTTCAACGGCACCGGTTGTTTTGAGAAGTATTCTGATAATCGTGGGAGTAACATTCCTAACCGGTCTAGTAGGATGTTAGTCCCCCGTTCTTATTGTCCAGTGCCAGGTTGTACAGTAAAGTATAGGCTAACAACTCTCACGCAACATTAGTTTCACGCTTTATTCCTGTTATAGTCTGTGGGAGGTGAACTTAGATTCCAGGGGGTTTAAGATTACTTTTTGCACCGGTGCTTTGATATGAATCCTTATAACTGATATCATTTCCCTAACCTTTTTTATTTTAATTGCATTAGCTGGCATATTATGTGTCCAAGTGTGGTTACAACTCGGGCAACAAGTTCGATATCTTCGATATTTACAAATAATAGACTGTACAATAGATGCAAAGGGTGTGACACCAATTCCTCCGGCAATGAGTATGGCGTGGTCAGCTGTGAAAGTACTGGTACTCGGCGTGCCGTATGGACCTTGAAGAAAGATCTGAAAGGAAACGAAACAATTGAAAATATCGTTGAAATTATTTACACCAAAACTCAAAGCAAAATTTTTATTAGCTTACACCATGAAATAGAATTGGCTTGTTCACTAATTAATAATGATTTGGTTTGCAGTGCATTCTTAGGCCCGGTGCAGACTCATCTATAATATAATCTTTTGCTTAGAATATTCTATGTTGACGATAAAATGACGTAGGTCATCATGACGTACGTCATTTTGTCGTCAGCATAGAATATTCTAAGCAAAATATTTTATACGGTAGATGAGTCTGCACCAGGCCTAATAATCAATTACCTTGTGATTGAAGGTTTTAACAGAGAAGAATGTTATGTGATTTGTAACAATTTGTGCCATCACTAGACTTCACCTTGCTCCAAGCTTTTGCTGCTAAATAGTCCCATGCATAAGAGTAGTGACAAATAATGAAATTTATATGACAATAAGGTTTGTGATTCTTTTCAAGCCATATACCTTATTTCGTTATTATTATACCTAAGCTATTCATGCAACATGTTTACAAACAGAAACTTACACTATTCCTCATTACTCGAAATACTGTGTACAAGTTTGAAAGTTGTGAGTCTTTGTTGTACATTTATTTTAATACTATTTAGTAAAGTCTCGATTAAGGAATAATTTTTTGTAAATATATGTTGTCCAAAACTTAATTGCTCATTTTTAAATGTTAATAACTTTAAAGCCAATTTCCCCATTCCCTATGGACATAATTATACTCTATATTGATACAGGAGACTTGTAGAAATATTGTGGTACCAAATATAATGCAAATCAAAAATCAGTTAAAACATAAATTACGTCAAACGTGTATATAGTGCAACCTCCATAATGATGGCCAAATTAATATGCAACTTACATTTAGGGAAGGAATAAACAAAGACATAAGGATTATTCAGAGATGTTTTTATTGCCTAGAAAGCGAGACAGTTTTAACATGTTAATAAGAAGATGTTTGATTAAAGTTTTGTCCTTTAACCCTCGTCTTCCTAAGCATTTTTTTGTAACACGTCTTCCTGAGGATTTTGAACTTGGGACCCCTTAAGTTACATTGTTTGACACTATAGTATAGGGTAGGGTCTCCTCTTTCCATTAATACCAAGATCATGAAAATCGGTCGAGGTGTTACTTTATTATGACGTCACAAAGTATTTTCGTACCGAAAAATCGACTTTTGGCAAAATGGCCACTTTTTCAAAAAATCGTTATAAAAATTCTAAATGTCCAATTTTCGTCGGCTTTTTGGTAATAAATGAAGGAATCGACAATTCTAACATGTCAAGTAAGATTATAGTCCATATCATGCAGATTTTTGAAAATGGCGATTTAAAATGTTTCGAGGTGGCACTGGCCACCCCCTCCCTACCCTCGGACTTCGACGGTACCCCCGATTTTTTTTCATCAAAATGACCGCAAAGGATGTAAAAACAATCACCTAAATGCTCAGAGTCGCTTTGTTTTGCGTTTTGGTGCAATCGGCGATCATCCGTTAGGGGGTGGTAACCCCCCACCCCTTAGGAAGACATGGGTTAAATTATAAAATGCACGTGAAGATTGTTTTCATTAGTCATAGGTTAACCCTACTTCAAGAATGTTTTTCTTAAGTGGTACACAACAATATTAAGACAAACAAATGAATATTTCAAAATTATACTGCTTAGGCATTTTTAATTAATTTTTCTTGTCAGGATCAAGCTGCCTAGTGTTTCAAAATGTGTTTTTAGGGTATCCTAATAAACATTGTGGAGTGACGCGAGGGAGATGCTTGGCGTCGTGCTACTACACGACAACAATGATTGTGTATCAACCCCTCAGTCAGACCATCTTGGTATGTCAGGAGATCACTGATTGCATCTACAAGTCTCCTGTATCAATATATTATGTCAAGAGGTGCAACACGAATTTTGATTTTTAAAAATTATTAACATTTAAAAATGTGCAGTCTATTTTTGGACACCCTGTACTAACCTGTATTCTTTCTTTGGATTTCGTATCGAATGCCCTAAGATGAGAATTATTGTCATATTCCATCCTAGTGCTGTCCAAAGATTCAACATCAGTCTCTTCAGTATCAAGTTTGACAGTCAATTTCTCAAACCGTTCTCTTCTGCTTCTGGCTTTATCACGCTGTGATCGGGACAGCAAACCAAAGTTCTCTTGGAAGTGGGCGTAAAGGCGTTTAGTCCACGTGCCCCGAGATTGAACATGGAGGGTGATATCTGCAGAAAAAATTAACAAAATTAGAATAGTTACGCTATCAAAAACAAGTAAAACTCGGTCTCACTTCCTCCCGCGAACTATGTAGGGTTACATTTACCGCATAACCCTGCGCGATGAAATTGTTTTAGACTGTTATTCCTAATATAAAAGTTGATTACATTTTGTTTATGTACTGCTTGTTTATTCAAGAACCCGAAACTGTGAATACTATTTTTTTCGTGGTAAAAGCAACAATAATAATGTTACATGACCATCAAAGGCATTATTGGAGGGTAGAAACTGAAAATGAAATTGTGATCATTTGTAAAAATGGAGGCCACATGTAAAAGCAAGATTGTCGTCATTTGACGTTTCTAGATGTTTGCGAGACTTCCACAACTGCATAAAGAACCTTAAAAATGTATGATACATTTACAACCCAACTACGGGCCCAACTATAACTTGATGTTAAGACATAGTGTGACTAGTTTTACCTGTTTGTTCCGGAGCACTACTTATCGTGAAGGGATGCCATTCGTATTTAGCAATAGCAGGAATCAAGATGCGGACGTACTCGCCCGGACGCCAATGCATTTTCCGAGGTCTGGTTAGCACTAATTGAGTGACCTGTCGGGTATAAATCAATACAGTGTCATGTTAGCATCTAGTGAGTGACTTCACAGTTAAAATTAGTTGGTCATTCTTCGTAAAAAAAATGGTCATATTCTCAAAAAAAATTAGTCTGTAGATTAACGACCAATATTTCAGTCAGGAAGACTTATTTCAGAAAGATAGACAAATCAAATGAAATACTAATTACAATTCTGCAAAGACTAATCACAATTTTGCAAAGACTATTTTTATACGGTAGAAGACTAATTGGAACTATGCATTTTTACTAATGCAGCTATTTCGTTAACTTCGAAATGACCAACTGACACGAAAATGACGAATTGAATGACTAATATATTGATGAAAGACTATTCATGAACTCGGATGTTTTGAACTGGACCATGAACTGGACTAATTTGGGCCGACAGGCTCTCACTAATTTGGGGTGACGGGTTTCCCGATTTGATTCACCGCGCGAACGAGTCGTCTACGTGAGAACACAACTGCTAGTAGTAGCTGCTCGGGAGTGGCTGTCATTTTCTAAACATTGTGCAAGGTAAGTATATGATTTATGAATCTATGAACTCATGCAGTAATGATTTTGATTCGCACTAATACCATACTTGAATTCTGGGGTGAATTTAGACTAGTCGAATCCAAACTCATGTGCCCCTACATCACTGTACATGTAAGCTTATAAGCTAGTCATGCTAGTCCCCGGGGGGGCTACTTAGTACAAAAGGGGTTATGGGGACGTGCCGCAAATTCGGGTAGCAAAATCAGGCTTTCTGGTATTCCAATCGGTCCTTTTTCTTTGCAAAATGAGGTATTTTGATGGGTTTTCTTTTCAAAAATTTTGGAAATTTTCGCCAAATGCCGCAAATTTTGACATTATTTCTCAAAATGTTAGGAAATTTTGCCAAAATAGAGCAAATTTGGACAGAAAAAATTAGATTTTTGATTAAATTTAGCTCAAAATTTAGAAGATTTGGTATATGGATGGGTCAATTTTTCTTAAAAATTGGTATTTGGATGGGTGGCTTTCCAAATTTCCCAGAGGCACGTCCCTACCCAAACCAAATTTGAGGACCCCCCCCGGGTGCTAGTCCAAGTTTGCACTGTTGCACAGGCATCTTTTATTGTATTTGGTACTGATAAATGTCTCAGACTGAAGCTAGGTTAGGGTAAGCTTATAAGCTTACATGTACAGTGGTGTAGGGGCACATGTGTTTTGATTCGACTAGTCTAAATTCACCCCAGAATTCAAGTATGGTATAAGTTCGAATCAAAAATCATTACTGCATGAGTTCATAGATACATAAATCATAGACTTACCTTACACAATGTTTAGAAAATGACAACCATTCCCGGGCAGCTGCTACTATTTATTTGACTAATCGTTTTTTCAGAAGGACTAATTAATTTTAATTAATTTTCGAGCAGGACTTATTGTATTTTGTAAAAGACTAATCTTCAGATAAATTATGCTTCTTATACCATTTTTGATTAGCCATGTTTAAGTAGTCATTTTATTAGAGACTGGACTAATCTTACCCTTGGAATGACTAACCAAAGATTAGGCTTCTTATACCATTGAAATGACTAATTTTGTTTAGTCATATGACCAATTGATTTTAACAGTGTTGTTGAAATAATTGATGAAAATATTACAGTGTCTAGTTAGCAATAATTTGGTGGCATGACCGCAGAAACAATATGACCTGTTTGATGAAAAATAGTACAGAATCTTGCCAGCACATGTTATGGAGTCACCTTTCCTATAAAAAACAGTAAAGTGTCTGATATTAGAAGTGGATTTTTATACGTCCCACACAGATGATCTACAAAATTGACATCGAATTAATGATCGCAATGCTTGGTGAAAATTCCGCAGTCGAGTGATGATGTTAACTATACCTACATTGTATATGTATATCAGGCCTTGCGTCACAAATAGGTCCTTCAAATATGATGGATTTGTTACATATTACCCTAAAAAATTGTAGAAAACATGCATTTTTGCTAAA
>JXSR01S006246.1:47130-65730 GCA_000969725.1 Ophiothrix spiculata
CTTGACTGTGTACAGTTAAGTTTAGCCCTAAAGTAGCTTCGATCAGTTTTGAATTTTGCACAGAAATGAATAATAAATTTTGGAAAAGTAATAATTAATAAGGACCTCCCTCACCAACTTTTGAAGAAAATATATGCACAAGAAGCAGTTAGCACAAAATTGATTTTGTAATAATTGGCCTTATAATCCACTGATTTCCATCTAATTGGTAAAGCCTATCATATCTTGGATATATCATTAGACAACTAAATATATGTGGATCATAATACTGGTAGTGTAATAAATGCCTAAACAAAAGAACTGTATAAAAAACTTTATATTTTGCAGGGAGCATTATCACCCTATACCCGTCCATGGCAATCTACTGTACCACCCCTATCTGAATCAGTGGTACAGACCATTTCATATCCATCGGATGACGAAGCTAATGGAATGGTCTACATGGCATGGAGGGGTCCTCAAGCAAAGGTAAGATCCCATTTATAACCATATTTGTATGTAACCATCCATATCCATTATATGATGTAACAAATAGAATGGAATGGTCTACATTGCATGTAGGGGTCTTCCCCCATTTATAACAATTATTTCTTGTAATCAACTATTGCAATTCTACCACCCCTATCAGAGTCATTGGTGCAGACTTTTTCATATCCATTATAAAATGTAACTAATGGAATGGTCCACGTGGCATGGAGGGGACCCCAGCATCCCCTGTGTATAGTTTGGGACCAAAACTGTCTGTGGGACTAGCAGAAAATGAAATTGTAGATTACATTGGCAGTGGTATTAGAAAATTCTCCAATAATTGGAAAACCATGGATAAATTTGGATTGTGTGTGCCTTTGAAAAACTAAACCAAAGCAGCATTGAGCAGTTTACACTCATGTCAGTCTAAAGCATCACATAAGTTGAAGGATCCCATACTAGTAGCGGGCGCACTATTTGTGGAACATCATTTCTCACGTGGCAGTATTAAAAAATAACAAGTAAATAATGTTAGATCTCCATTAAGGGGCCACTACATAACTCAACCGGCAGTCGACCGTCTGGAATCGCCGGTTCTGGCTGGTTGCTATTCTAAACAATGGCAACCGCCCAGAACAGCTGGTTCCGGGCGGTCAACCGCCGGTCGAGTTTTGAAGCGGGTCCCTAAGATTTTTGTTTAATAGGTCTCTTAAAAGCTTTACAAAAGCCATATTTATCCATTTCAATACAGAAACCTTGGGATGCTTTGCCTCCATTTCACAATTCCTGCCAGAGATTTCACACAAGGGACCAAAACGGACCCCTGAACACTGTCACAGGCAACAGTCTCCACACTGGCTTTGATCGCTACTTGTGTTGAGGGGCACTTTAGGAATTAGATGCATGGAAAATAGAACTTTGACTAAATTAGTTTAGAAATCCTGTGTTACATGATCATTTCAGTTGTGGATATAAATTGTAGTCTGTGAGAACATTTCGGTCTGTTGGACTAAGATAGCAATATTTACAAAAATTGCTTCAGTTTTTAATAATCTTTGACCCATCATTTTTTCCCCATCCAGGACCTGTATCAAATGTCTGCATCACTCATCCTGATGGAGTACCTAACAGATACTTCAGTGTCGCCACTACAGAGAGACTTTGTTGAAATCGAAGACCCATATTGTAGTAGGGTAAGTTACGTTTTTTGTTTCGGTTATGAATAGAAGAGAAGAAAAGAATGACAACATTGATAGATTTGAATAAACACACTTTTGAGAAAAACGTGTTTGAAAATCATGACAATTTTAAACTCAAATCTGGCTGGATCTGACTTGGTCACAATCAACTCAATTTTTTCACATTTAGAGTGATTTTTTTTTTCAGAAAGCATGTTCGTTTATCTAAAATATATGCTTCAAGGACCTATTTTTTTACAATATCTAAAATCAACTTCCCGACCATTTTCACTCATTTTCAACTTCAGACGGCCGTAGCTCAGAATTGGATTTGCCGACAAGTTGTACCTTTTGATGTAATGCGCCACGCCACATATTGCAATGGGAGTTTTCCAACCGATGTTTGTAGGATTGATTTCAAAAGCATTAATAACTATCAAACTCAAAAAATTTTTGATGATGGAAAAGGAAGTTCCATGACAGCATTTATCTATGATGAGTTGAACTTGGATTGGTGTTCTCAAAGAGGGTTATTTCATATGTTCTCTGTGTAATTGCTTATTTTGGCGCTGGAATCACAGAGCATATCTAAAGAGCACCCACACCTTGTTGGATAATATACCATCAAATCATTTTCACAATTTCTTGGTACTGTGTAAACAAATTCAAAAATCCAGAAAATGGGGCTATTTTGTATGTAAATGTGACCTTCACTCTGTACTTTTGTTTATATATAGCGCTGACTTTAGTTGCACAACATTAAAAAAAAATGAAAATTAGCTGTCAGATCAAGAGCACTTGGTTCGACCGTCTGGAATCGCCGGTTCTGGCTGGTTGCTATTCTAAACAATGGCAACCGCCCAGAACAGCTGGTTCCGGGCGGTCAACCGCCGGTCGAGTTTTGAAGCGGGTCCCTAAGATTTTTGTTTAATAGGTCTCTTAAAAGCTTTACAAAAGCCATATTTATCCATTTCAATACAGAAACCTTGGGATGCTTTGCCTCCATTTCACAATTCCTGCCAGAGATTTCACACAAGGGACCAAAACGGACCCCTGAACACTGTCACAGGCAACAGTCTCCACACTGGCTTTGATCGCTACTTGTGTTGAGGGGCACTTTAGGAATTAGATGAATGGAAAATAGAACTTTGACTAAATTAGTTGAGAAATCCTGTGTTACATGATCATTTCAGTCGTGGATAGAAATTGTAGTCTGTGAGAACATTTCGGTCTGTTGGACTAAGATAGCGATATTTATAAAAATTACTCAAGTTTTTAATAATAATTTTTCCCCATCCAGGATCTGTATCAAATGTCTGCATCCCTCATCCTGATGGAGTACCTTACAGATACCTCAGTGTCGCCACTACAGAGAGACTTTGTTGAAATCGAAGACCCATATTGTAGTAGAGTAAGTTACGTTTTTTGATTCGGCTTTGGATGGTAAATGCTTACACAAGCATAGTTGCATATATTGCAATGGGAGTTTTCCAACAGATGTTTGTAGGATTTATTTCAGAAGTATTTAAGAAATTGCCCATGATTTTCCCAAATTTGAAAAAGTCTACAGAATCATTAGTTTGTACCTACTGAATAGTGCAACAAATTTAAAAGTCAGAAATTGACATAATTTTTTTTAATGACTTTAATCAACCCCATTTTACTCAACAGCATCGCATTGTGTGTCCCTTCCCCAACTTTTATACTCCTTGGTTATAGTTTCTCTAAAATGTCACTCTCGGACAATTTTAAGACATGTTTCTCTTTTATTTTGAGTTTTTCACCTCAAATAGAGCTATTCAATTATAATAGATAGAATTTGACCCGGTATAAAGCTGAATCAATGCAATAGTAACATTCAGCTGCCAGCTGGAATATAGGGTTACCGGTAACCCAAAATACAAAGATGGACAATTTTGTCTCTAGTTTCAACATTTTTTTTTTTTTTTGATATAACAATCACAGTGGTAAGTTTGTAAGGGCATGATGTAACACCAAAAAAAATAATCAGAATCAGGAAGATGGGCAATCCCTATAATTTGGTGCTGGGATCACAAAGCATATTCACAATACGGTCTGTGAAGAGCACCCACACCTTGTTGGATAATATGCCACTAAATAATTTTCACAATTTCTTGGGAATATGTAAACAAAAATCCAGAAAATTGGGCTATATTGTATGTTAATGTGTCCAGCACTCTGTACTTTTGTTTATATATAGCGCTGACTTTAGTTCCACAACATTAAAAAAAAAATATTAGCTGTCAGATTATGATGAACTTTTTGTAAACTATCAGGAGTAAATCCAAACCTGTTGTAAGTTGTAAATGTCAGTGGAAGTTATACTTGGAACAAGAAGATTTTATTTTTACTTGTACAGTTAACTCCGCTTGATTGCGACACCTTGGGAGTAGCAAAAATGTCACGTTTAACCAGTTTTCCTGATCAAGCAAAATACAGAAATTACCATAAGTGAGATTTTTGGTGTGGCACTTAAAAACACTAAAATCATAAATCTTATTCATGTTTGGTAACACAAGGTGACAAAAAGTGGTCCCCGGTGTGCTGCCAGTGCCAGAATTTCAGAGGCCTTTTGAATGTATAGTGATTTTCAATAGAATTTGGGATGTGGTTTTGAATTTAGTTTTCTTTTCCTGTATGTAACTCACATGCATACAATTTACTAGGGAAATTGTAGGGAAATATTTGGTAAATCAAAACATTTGCCAAAAATTATCCTGTTTATGAGAATGAATGTCCCAATTGATAGGTTAATTTTGCACATAAACAGTTTCCTGACTAAGTATGTCAATTAATCAAAAACACCCTTAAAAGGATCCCATTTAAGTAGTGTCAGCTGTTTTTATATGGTGTGTTTGTTTTTGCTTTTTGATGTAGGTTGGCTATTCTATGATTGAAGCTACAGAGTCCTGTAATTATGTGAAATTTGACAATGTGCCATCTGCCAAACTGAATCTCATTAAGGACAAGTAAGTCATTTTTTATTTATTTTGTTTTAGAGAATGATGTTTTAAATAGGAGGGATAAACATGCAAAAATATATGTTGAGTTTGATCTAATAGTGTAACAAATATAGGCAGCACCTCTCTGGACCTCTTGTTTACATCCGAGACCTTTATCCGATTTAGCCCAGTGAAAACAACTGCCCACTTCCCATTCAACTCTATGGAGAAAATGCTGACTTTTAGAAATTTTGATTGATTCTTGCAATTTTTTTCAAAATATTTTGATACCAAACTCATGTGAGATAAGTGGTATTCAAATCACAACATGATGACGAACAGATCATTTTACAGATTTCCTTCTCCCTAAAAAAGAAAGAAAATGAAGTGATGCCTGGCTGAAGTATCGATTGTTTTCGTCGCACATCAAGTCCAACGGGAGTTATCTGTAGATCATTATGTTGCGTATGACGTAGATTTGCTTTGACCAATATGTATCTAGAAAGATGAAGTAGCATTATGTTTGTGTTTGAATCCTCAGGATGTTTTCAGTTCTAGGCAAGCTGGCAAGTGGCAAGGAAGCCATAGACATGGAGCGCATGAAGAGTGTGATCCATAGGCGTATACTGGAGGCACTCAACCACATGGAGGATAGGCCACACGACACATTTGCTTTTATCTGTATTGGAGACTTTCTCTATGGTAACAGTGAACAAGAGGTTAGTTAGGAAGACCTAATAAAGGGGAAGAGGGGGAGGGGCCTCAACCATATGGAGGATTGACCACACGACACATTTACCTTTATCTGTATTGGGGACTTTCTCTATGGTATGGTAACAGTGAACAAGAGGTTAGTTAGAAAGATCTGATAAAGAGGAGACTGGAGGGGGGCTCAACCATATGGAGGATAGACCACATGACACGTTTGCCTTTATCTGTATTTGGGACTTATTTTATGGTAACAGTGAACAAGATGTTAGTTGAGAAAACATGAATACCTTGGAAGAGGGGAGTGGCCTCAAGGATGTTCTCTCACATGGAAATTCATATGCAAAATTCAAATGCAAAAAGATTTTTTTAACTCTGTGGTGTGGTTAGTCCTGACTATTTTAATGACTCTTGAGCCAATCACAAGCTGATAACAAATGTGAACGCAATTAGAATTGTCTCAACGGACGTGACTAAAAATGATTTTGAGCCACTCATGGGCGTTTCCCTTACAAGTCAATATTATTAACATGCATTTTGTGTTCATGTGTGAATGTAAGAATGCTAAATTGACTCACTCGTAACTGGGTCATGAATCCCACTCAAACTAGACGCAAGGCGATGTAACAACTGGTGTGTGTGTAAATGGCTTCAGGCTCCTGACACATGCTTGATGTTTTCAGAATTGTTGCCCAGCTTTAGTATATATAAATGCTCTCATTGGGTTGTTTTCAGAGTCAAAAAAAAAATAAAAATAAATGCAAGTGATTGATTTGTAGTGTTCCACAGATTTATTGAACATGGCATTGCAGACAGCTGTATACAGTTATAGATTGTATATTTACCTTGAACAGATTTTAGATAAAGATGTAATGAAAGTAAAAAGTGTCATATTAGATGAAAACTTTAATAAGAAATAAGATATTACATCAGTTTTGAATGAATTAGAGATCATTTACATGGCATGTCATTCCAATTTGTAACTCAGCAAGCGATATTTAAATCCATATAAAAGTAAACATTTCTAGATGTGGATTTGCATGTAAAAGATGATGGTTAGGTCAGTTTTAGACCAAAATGTATGATATGTGTACCACCGCGGCAAAAGGGACCAGTTGTCGGCTCGTACATGTTGCTCCTTGTAGCATATCTAATGTATGGTATTTGTATACATCAGATATGCTACAATGAGCAACATGTAGGAGTCGACAACTGGGCCCTTTTGCCGCGCCGGTACACATATATGACCAAAAGTCCAAACACCCTTGTTCTTTGCCCAATATATTTGTAAACAACCTAAATTTTGCAAAAATAAAAGTTGGACTTTTTACTTTTACTGTTTAGAATCTCGAAACACAAGGCTAGGAATGCATTTATCAAATTTTTGATTTTCGTCTTACTTTTTGAAATATTGCCAAAATAGGCCAAAATGATATTTTGTGTGTCATTTTTGGATTATTTTTGGCCTATTCTCAAAAAGTAAGGCAAAATCAAAAAACAAAAGTGAATAAAATTCAGGTGTAGCAGTAATAATGGTATGAAATCCATTTTAGTAGGGAACCAAGGCAACTGGCAGGAGCCATACAAGGGACTAATTGCCTGTGATGCCTCCATTTTAGCATCCTGACTTGGCCTGCTTATACCAATCTTTATTCACTTTTTTTGCTTCCAGCTGAAACAGCGCCTCAATCAAATCGAAGACTTCAAAGGACTGCAAAAGGAAACAGGTGAATTCTGGACAAGCTTACTGAAGAAGAACTTTACAGATAGCACTCATGTCACAGTAAGTTGTCAATATCCCTATACACATTGCATTCTTTGATGTATCTATCTCTGTCGCATAACTGGAAATTACTTGTCCAAAAACAAAGACACCTGTTTTCAAGGCAAAATCTATTGATAATAAATAAATAATTTCACATGCAACATGATCAAGTGAAATGGGACAAATGTAGGCAATTTTCAATTTGATTTTGTTTTATCACAAAATGCTGCATTTTGATCCCACCCATCATTATTGGTCTACTGATTCAAAAGACATGTCAAATTCTTGAATTCCTATTCTGAAAATAAGGAGTAACCCCCGGAGAGTGACCTGTATCAATGATGGTCTACAACTCAACTATCTCAGAGGGAAGTGTGACAGTTGGGATCCCATAAAACTGGTCTAACCCACCAAAGTCTGTCCAAAGTCAAGATACTTCAAACAAGAGAAGAAATCAGTTCAAGAAACTTTTCCCATTGTCACTGCCACAAGAGAGATTTATAGTGGAGTGCTCATCATTAAATGGGTGAAATTAGGCTCCGGAGGTGACAGCACTGGTGTTCTACCAATGAATAACTTCTCTTCTCCCCTTCTGCTTTACCCATTCATTTACTTGTAATATGTATTGAATCTTGTATGATTCCCATAGATTATTGGTGAACCAAGCAAGAAAACAGCAGAAACCATGGCAACAGGAGAGAAACAAAGAGTGGACAAACAAAGAGAAAAACTTGGCGAAAATGGTCTCAAGGAAAAGGCTGACACGCTGGAGAAATCCATTGACATAAATGAGGTAAGGAAAAATAATACTTAGCGTATAATGCATAGGTTCACAAGCACATAACCTTTGGACCAGTCTAAATTTAGTCCTTGTTTATGTAATTAAAACAAAAATATTAACTCAGAAAAATGTATTTTCCTAATTTTTTTATCTTTATCTCAAAGGCATTTATTGTGTAATTAAGAAGGAAACTGAGATATTTCTAATAAAATTTTAAATTAAGCTGAACTTATACTTAAACGTTACCCGATCGGTTGCATGCATTTCTAATAATTTTCTTCGCAAACCATTATTATTATTATTATTATTATATAAGCATTTACCATCACCGCTAATTATAATTCACAATCAAGCGCAAAGGTACTGCAGCAGCCTATGACATTGAACATGTAATAAAAGTTTAGCTTTTGTCATTTTGCTTTGTGTTGATTAACCTATTTGGGTATAGCCTGTCATTAAAACATATTGACTCTTTCAGATCCTCAATAGCCTGAGGAGAAAATAACAGTATTTCATTTTAACTGCAAGTTCCAAGTTCCTTTTTCTGATGTTATCAATCAATCAATCAATCAATCAATGATACAAGTACTTGCATAACATGCATACCCCATGAAGGAGTCTATTCGTACAGGGGACCCACGGCTTTACAATACTGTCCGACCACGGAGCAAGTAGAGTAAAGTTTCTTGCCCAAGGAAACAAGGAGACGAAAACCACCCGGCCCGGGGCTCGAACCAACAATCTCTGTATTACGAGACCCGTGCTCTAACCGCTCAGCTACTCTTTATTGTACTCCAGCAATAGATTGGTAATATGACCGAGAATGCAGCTATCGAGTCGGTCAAGCGCTGTTCTGCGGGAAAAATGTAAGATTCATATTGCATTATTGTAGTCAAGTAATAAGTAGGTTGCGACAGAACGGTGAACGTTGAGCTTTGTCACTACGCACACGTGCAATGTCAGTCCAGGGCATGGCGCCTGCGTGGCACAATCCCCTATCTTTGCCAAATTTTTAGTGTGCAAATAGTCCTGTTTCCTATCTGTACTTTCTTTAATCTATGCTCTTTAAATTGTATGTTTTCTTTTGATTTACTAGAAAGAAGCACCAGATGATATACTGAGCAGTCTGGATGTACCCGGCATTGGGTCCATTCAATTTCACCCGATCAATCGTCATAGCAACGTGAATGGCCAACCAGCTAAAAATGTGGATGGGCTGGATCTACAAAAGATGCCATTTACGTTTTACTTAGATGATATACATACCAACTTTGTAGAGGTAATGTGGCTTGATTTTGTGTGTACCAGAGCTCCTTTAATAGAAAACAGTTTGATTTGCACGCATAATTTCAACCATTGTCTCAAAAAATAGCAAAGAAAACATGTACAAGGCAACAATACTCGTCAATTGTACTTTGTTTAAAGCCCTCAAAGAAAGAAATTCATGATTTAACTAGTTAGTATTATTTAGGAAGTATTTATAGATATTGATTTGAATTGAAAACTGTCAGAGGCTTAAGAGTTTAGTTGTGTATTTCGAACTGGTTGTAACTGGATGTCTTGGCTCAGGACATCTACATAGGTGATCATCAGATGTCCAACCTTCCTCTTTCAGGATCAGATCTGCTACTGATTGGGAGCTAGCTCTCTTACAGTGGCCTGCAAATTGAAGCCTTATCTTATGCATTGTCGTTGTTACTTTAGTTAGTTGTCCATACAGTTCAGCATTTGCTGTATGGCTTTTCCAGCTAATATTTAGTGCTGCTCTCAGAAGTCTGGTGCAACATCCATCACAGCTTTCCTTAGTTTAGGTGTATTAGTCCATTAAGTTTCTGCACCGTAAAGTAATAAGTTGTTACCTGGAAAAGCTTTATTTTGATGTATGTTGATAGTAGTGAATGCCAGATCTTGTTCAGCTTGTTGCATGCTTCCACTAGGAAAAAGGTACTTAATAATGAAAGTTGGATGTAGTGCTGATTAGGAAGTGTCGCTAGAGCAGGAACAATCATTTATTTTTTAGGGTTTTTAGGCCTAGATGTAACTGGTCAGTCAGTCAGTTACATCCTTAAGAATATTTGACTTTCAAATTATGAACAGCTTTTGGTATTTACTGTGGGGTAAGGAAATAAAAGTTGTAATCCATAATACGCTATGTGGGTGCAAGAAAGTTGTAGCTGCCATTTGTCATAAATTTGCATTGCACACTGTACAATGCCTATTCTTGTGTCAGTGGTCCATGAAATGGTTGTGTCACTTGAAGAACCATTGCATGAGCCACTGACATATGGGAGGAAGATTTTGAGGAATTTTTTGCATCCTAGTGACAAGGCATTAAACATAACTCAAGGCAGCCATTGTAGATACGACTGTTTTGCACTCACATGATGATTATTGTAATTGTTTCACCAGTTGGAAGCTGTGTTTGATACAGGCTCACTGTCAGCAGACCTGAAGCGCTATCTACCGCTGTACCTTGAACTTCTCTTTGAATCACCAGTATTAATTGATGGAGGTAGGTCAAAGTACAAAGTTGTCAAAATTGTTTTGGTGAATGAATTTTAAAAGATTTTACTATCATATTAAATGCCCCTGAGTGTGAAATGAGTCAATCAAAATTACCAATTGATGTTGTATTTTTTTTTATTATTGATTTTTTTAAATATTTCAGCCATTTGATTGGGCATGGCATAACTAGATTACACAAGATTAAAAATGTGCGTTCGGATCACTTTTTTTCCAAAATTGAATTGGAGATTTTGATACCACGTTTTTCCTCATACAGTTTTTCCCTGTAAATTTTCGCACTCATATTGTATTTTGTTGAAAGAAATATGCTCAAATAAAGCAGAATTACTGCAATCAGGGATGCAAGTTTTCAGGAAATTTCCTTGAATTCAGGTAAATTTACTGAAAATATCTTGTTTTCAGGAAATTTTGTCTTATGTAAAAGAATAGCAAAGATGTTCTTTTCCAGTACATTTTTAGACATTTAAGAAATTTTGAATTAAATAACTTGCACCCCTGTGGTATATTTTGTTAACAAAAATAAATAGCCTATAGGTTTCTATGGATCACACTCACACATTTGTGCCTGCAGCAATAATTTTGCCTAAGGTATGCGAATGAACCTTTACAATAATTGCTCTATGTAGATGATGACCTTTCATGCAAATATGGGAAAAGCATATGTTAAATTTGTCACCAGATGGAAATGTTTACCTTTATATGTTCCCCCCATATCTGCCATCTATACTTTGATCAACACCAAATAGGCGGGCCTCTTCATATCGTGAATAGATACAGATAAGCGTGTGCGTAGCTGGACACAGCGCAATTGCAGGAGACGCAGGGCACATCATATGTGTGACTCGCGCATTATTATCTACGTCGCGCGTGTAGCTGGGATTATGTTTTCTTGTGGATGAAGAATTCCCGCCTATTTAGTGTTGATCAAAGTATAGTCCAAAAGTTCCTGTTTCGAAATGTTCAAGCCTTTCTTGCAAATATCAGTATTCATTTCAACTCAAATACATCTAAAACTAACAAATTTTATTTTTTTATATAGCTCGATTGGAAATGCGCATAAAATAAAAACTTCAACACAAAACACAAGTTTTGCTATTTTGACATGTCATGCGTTGAAGAGTCATTATAAGTTTACTTCTGATTGTTGTGCAGACTTAAATCAAATATTGTTTTCAAGCTGACAATGTATGATCTCTTTGAATCTGCAATACAACACAATTGACAAGGAGCTGATGACTTAAAGCCTAAAAAAAATGTTTGATTGGCGTAACCCGATCGACCCTATTTTTTACTGCTGACCCTAAATATTTTTTAATTTTTGAGCATGGTAAAAAACCTCCCAAATCCCAAATTTGATGGGAATCGATTTATGGGGGCCAAAGATATGACTTGCAGAAAATTCAAAATGACAAATAAAAGATGTGTTACAGCAAAAGTGAAGACGTTTTTGTATATCTGTCGTATATTTTGTGTTCTTGTATGTGAAACATAGACTAGACTTTAACAAAAAAAAAAGAAAAGAAAGCCGACCTATCTACCCTATTTTTTTCTATGTTACGCCAATCAAACAATTATTTTTTTTAGGCCCTAGTAGAGGTTTGTTGTGAAGGGTCATGTATGATTATTTAGTATAATATCGGACAAGGATTAATATGTCAATGAAATTTCATGTGTACGTTTGATGTTATTCTTTGTTCTATATTTCAGTTGTTGTTCCATATGAGGAAGTGGTAACCAAGCTGGCAGCGGATACACTCTCAACCTTCTCACAATTAGGGGTCAATGGATCTCGGTTCAAGTGCGGGCAATTTGCACAAGTTGTAATCATGGGACTCAAGGTAATGAATGATAATGATGCAGTGTAAACTCAACATGTGAGTGCAAGAAAGTCGTATCTGCAATGGCTGCCCTAAGTTATATTTACTTTATTCCTTGTCACAACAATGTGAAAAATCCCTCAAAATGTTCGAGTCTTATATCAGTGGTTCTTGAAATGGTTTTTTAGGTGACAGTGTCACCTGATGAACCATTTCAAGAACCACTGACCCAAGACTGGAGCTCATGCAGTGTGCAATCCAAATTTATGACGTAAGGCTGCTATTGCAGATACGACTTTCTTGCACTCACATGACAAACTGTTAACACCAAATCCCATTACATGTAAAACCGCAAAACTCAAAAAAATTTACAACTCTTCCTTACCTTATTCTCTTTTTATGTATTTTACATATTTTATGTGTTCAGTATGAATAATATAACATGAAATTTGCTTACAAAAACGTGATAGTATCTTTCCAAAACAAGTGAATATCCCTTCCTTGCATGTTATATTACGTTCTCAAAATGTAACACCAAAATTTTAAAAATGCAACCCGTTTTAGATTTATTGATTTCAGTGCTCTTGAATAAATGTTGTGTAAGCTTTTAAAAAAAAAGACTTTGCAGTGCCACTATAACTTCTTTCAAGTGCAAAAACACCCCTACATGAAAAATCAGCGATTCCAAAATTGCCAAACTACATGTAGGTCCGCCAAGATATGGCACTTTTGAGAAAAGACTAAGTCAGAAATTCCCAGCTAATACGTCATGTGAGTGCAAGAAAGTCGTATCTGCAATAGCTGCAATTTGTCATTAATTTGGATTGCACACTGTATAATTTCCAGTCTTGGGTCGGTGGCTCTTGAAATTGTTCTTCAGGTGACACCGGAAGAACCATTTCAAGAGTAACTGACATATGGCAGGGAAATTTTGGGGGATTTTTAGTGACTAAGTGTCAAATAGAATAACTTAAGGCAGCCATTGCAGATACGACTTTCTTGCACTCACATGACGAATAGTGGAATGGTTATTTTTCAGCTCAAGCCTTTCTTATATTTCTTGTCAACATATTTTTTTGGGGTTTCTCTATTCTAGGTTGAAGTAGAGAAGTATAAGGCGGGAGTGAAGTGGTTCTATGACCTCATGTATCAGGTAAGTAGTCACATAGGATGGATATTGATCTATATTAAGGACTGGGCTAGACTGATGATTAAAGATGGTTTCAGACTAGCCTGTCGTCTTGTCGTACGACCAGCGTAACGTCAAAAATTTAAAGTGCGCAAACTCTACCTTGTCGCATCTCCTTGCCGTATGACAAACCAATATATCGATTACCCTGTTGTGATGATCGCAACGACACAATATTTTGAGTTGGAATAAATTCAACTTTTATTGCGGCAATATGCAAATGTGTCATGCTATAGTACGACAACTCAAAATTGTAAATGTTTTGTCGTGTGCCGCAATGACAGCTAGTCTGAAACCACCTTTAAGTCAATCAGAGAGCTGGGTCAGTGTATGCAATCGGTATTGCTACAGCAAAAAAAGAAGTTTTTACATTCATGTCAGTTTATTGAAGAGTATACAAAATACAACATGGTTTGAGGGGAAGTATCGCAAAATTCTGGCTCAGAGGTGGTGGATGATTGAGACTTCCTCCCGATTGCAGCTGAGGGAGGAAGTCTCGGAACTTTACAATTAGTTATTAATGTAGGTGATAACCCTTCATTCAAATATGGGAAAGTATATCTTAGATTGGAATACCTATCTTTAAAATTTTAATAATTTAATTGTCGTAATTTGATTATTATGTAGGTGCAATTCACAGCCGAAAGACTGAAAATAGTAGCCAACAAGATGTTGAACTCCGTGTCCAAGATGAAGCGAGATGGACGCACCGTGACCGTAGCAGTGCTGCGTAACATGAACTTCAACCAGGAGAGCAATCATCATATCGCCAACATGATACGGCAACACGACTTCTTGACGGCAATGGTTGCCAAATTGGATTCTGAGGCACAATCGGTAAGTTGAAATTTGGAGGTTGTAGTAAGGAATCGCAAAATTGCCTTAAAGACGATCGCGGTGTTTATTCAAGAGGGCAGTGTAACAGAATTTGTTGGTCCGTGGCGGGAAGATTTTGACAAAACGCGCGTGTGGTATCTAAGCGTAAGATTTGCGCCTAATACGCAAAACGCAACGCGCGCACTAGGTTTTTACGCATTGTCTTCCCGGTAAGCGCCGAAAATAGCGCGAAATAATAACGATAGTCTATGAAATTATTGCCCATTGAGCTGGTTTCAGAGTGTCTGTTGTGGTGGTCGTACGACCAGCATGACATCGAAAATTTCAAGTGTGCAAACTCGACCTTGTCGCACCTTGAAAATTTTGCGGCAAGCACAACAAGCCGATATACATGTTGTTTTGAGTTAGAATAAATTCAACTTTTCTTGCGACAGACCATCGCGGCAATATGCAAATGTGTCATGCTACATTACGACAACTCAAAACTGCAAATGCTTGATAGTCTGCTGCAACTACAAGCTTGGTCGTCTGCTGCAAAGACAGCTACTCTGAAACAACCTTTAGCAAACTTTCCTGGGCATGTTGACTATACCTTCAAAAGTATATCATTTCTCTCTAGGACCAGAGAGCTTAGCATTTGACTCCAATTGGAGTGTTGCGAAGTATCTAAAGCAGAAGCAGAAGCATCTATGATACATGAAAAATGTGATCCAAGATAACCTGGCATATGATGCAACGGAAGTAAGCATGTGACAGGGTAAAGTGTCATCATTTTTGAAGCATACGACCCATCTCTCAGTCCAGTCTATTTAAATCCAGAGGTGCTCAAATTATGAATTGATAGAGACATACCACTAAAGATATGAAACCCATACCCACATCTAAGGTTATTTTAGGCCCAAAATATCCATATATTACGGTGTTTTTAGGCCAAAAATATGGCTGATATGATAATTTTGTAAATGTGGACCCATTGCTAAGGGTCATGCTTTTTAATGTGGGCACCCATAAAAGGTGGATTTGTTACATGGAGAGTGATTTATGAATCAATTTTTGTCATATCTTTTCAAAAATCAAATGAAATGTCATAATTTTTGTATGATTTTAAAGAAAATTTATTTGACTTTCAAGAAATTAAGAATAGAATCCTAATGAAGTGATTAATTAAGCTTAATGACCCGTTAAAGCTACTTAGCCAGGGGTGGAAGCGGGTGTGGATGAGGCGGGTGTGGATGAGTCATCATGAAAATTATGCATACATTTTTCTGTCATATCTTCTTAAAAATCGATTGAAATGTCATAAATCTTACATGATTTTAAAGACTAGTTATTGTTTATCAAAAACAAGTTGGAATTAACCCGAATAAAGTTGATAATTAACGCCAATAACAAGTTAAAGTCAATAAGCTAATTTTACCAGAGATGAAAACAGGCATAAATGTGGTTGGTGTGGATGAGATATGTACATTTTGCATCAAGTTTTGTCACAACTTTTCAATAATTGTATGAAATGTCATAATTTTGGTATGATTTTGAAGATAATGTATTAGTCTATAAAATCAATTAAAAAATAATAGCCAAATAAAGGTATTTATCAACTTTAACCAACGATTGCCAGGAAGGAGTTAGGTATGGATGAAGTGAGTGAGATGTAACGCAAATGGGCCCGACCTCAAAAAATATGACTTAAGGGTGTTGTTGCCAAACACGTCTGCATTTACTTTTTTTTTCTTAAGGATTTTTTTGGAAAAAACGGTACCCATGACTACAGATTTTCTATGAAAATGTGACCTATTACCTGCCAACTAGTAAGATTTATCTTATTTAGTAATATTTAATGTTATTTAGTAAGATTTTTGAGGTTAATGCAGCAGAAAATCTTATTAAGATTTCTGAATCTGTGAAACTGCATAACTTCTTGGTACTTTTGTGTGTAAAATCTACTTTTTCATGAAATAATCTACTTTTTTGGTTGCAATGTCCACTTTTACACATTTACAGGTTGGCAGGTATGATTAATTTATTGACCCCTTCGGAGCTTTGTATCCTCTTATACCTTAATACTAGGTGTCCCAAAAAATAGTTACATGTAGAAAATGACCGTAGGCAAAAACTATAGTAGTTGGAGAAACGAAACTTTGTACAAATTATATTACAACTCTCTTCTAGATACTTGTAAAATTTTGATATCACAGCATTTTTAATTTTTGAGTTATCATCAATGGTAGATACCAATGTCAGAAAGGCATTTATTCAAAAGCACACACGTTTTGTGATATTTTAATGTGCTATCTTTTTTGTACCTGATCGTGTAAAGTCTTTATTTTTATATTGAACCAAATTTGGTACAATTTTCAATGAATAACAATTGAACTCTCTTCCAGTATATCTATTATGCTAATTAGGGATACATGCATTCCAGAATGAGTTGTTTATATTGAAACTGTCAATGAAATTGTGGTACGAAAGTTACTGAAGATACTGCAATAAGCATATTCAATTTTTCACATTAATTCTTTAACTGTTGAAACTGCAAACTTCACGATGTAAATTTTGAAAACAAATCTGCATGATATAACGCTTAAACTTGCAGGGCAAGTTTAATTTTTTTTTTAAATTTAGTAACATGCTTACGATTTTATTGAATATTGAAAACATACGTTTCTGACATAGGTATCTGTCTTTGTGGATAACTCAAAAATAATAATGCTATGATATTAAAAATTTGAGAACATTTAGCAAAGATATGTATCAAAAGTTATGCAAAGTTTGAATTCTCCAACTGCTATACTTTTTGCAAACAATCATTTTTCTACATGTAACCATTTTTTGGGGACACCTGGTATTTTAGTACCCCCTAATCCATGCAATGCCCATCTATTGTGTATTACATAAATAAAACAAGATTTTGTCTATGTTGTTTGGTATAGGTTATAGATGAAATGAACAAATTGCGTAGCCAGTTGATCTCTCCTGGCAACATGCGTGTGCACATGACAGCCAACATGAAGAAACTGACCCAAGAATTCCCAGAACCACAGGTGCCATGGCAATGTTTCATTGCTAATAAAGACAAAGAAAGTGCAAAATGGTAAGCTAGTAGGCCAAAATAAATCTGTTTCATATTGCATGTCATAAAAACTGTGGTTTCTTTTATATATATATATATGTTATTTTTTTAAAATTTTACATAGACGCTGAGGTGTAAGGAAACCCAAAATGGGCAAAAAAGAACACATCAACTTAAGTTGTCTTGGTTTTATATATTTTGATCTGTCATGCTTTTAAGAATTCTAACTCCACTTCTGGGTGTCAGAAGTATCATTTTTCAAAGATTGGAATATGCAACAAAACTATTTGCCTATTGCACTGTTTTGCCATTTTGGGGAGAGCCTCGACCTGGCTTGGAGATGAATGGGAACTTAAATAATATTACGACTAACAGCTTGATTCTCTCTTTCAAAAACCGTTGACCTTGCATGAGGTGAATACATTGTTATGTAACATACTAGTTCAATTGACTCTCCCTGCAAATGACGAACGGTGCAATAGGCTAATATTGACCTAGGATCGACTACATCCATAATGCAAAAATATAAAATGATTGAGAATTAGAAAATGTAAATTTTAGTCTCACAATACTTAATTGAAGGTTCGGAAGCGGTCAACTGCTATTCTGGTAGTAACCTTTGAAGTTAAATGGCAGCTATTCCACATGATTTTATAAGTTTTATCAAGTCATGATGGTATAGTGTTAATTCCTGGTTGTACAGTTGCCTGCTCTGATGCAATTTTTTTTATTTCAGTGTTGAAGCCGTGAAGAGAACTGCCCAGCTCTTACAAAGTGGCGGAGGTGATGCCCCATCAGGGATGATTGTAGGGGTTGGGTCAGTTGAATCTCAATTCTTGATTCAGACTGTACCTGGTATCACAGACTTTACCGACCCGGATCTACCTGCTGTCTTGGTCTATATAGAATGCTTGTGTGCATTAGAGGTGAGGGATCAGTTCAGTTCATTTTAGTTTAGTTCAATTTATAGCAGGAGTTGGTTTAAGGGAATCTCAGTTCTTGATTCAGACTGTACCTGGTATCACAGACTTTACCGACCCTGATCTACCTGCTGTCTTGGTCTATATAGAATGCTTGTGTGCATTAGAGGTGAGAGATCAGTTCAGTTCAGTTCATTTTAGTTTAGTTCAATTTAGATCAGTTTATAGTAGGGGTTGGATCAGGGGAATCTCAGTTCTTGATCAGACTGTACCTGGTATCACCGACTTTACCGACCCTGATCTACCTGCTGTCTTGGTCTATATAGAATGCTTGTGTGCATTAGAGGTAAGAGATCAGTTCAGTTCATTTTAGTTTAG